>CAUYQV010081448.1:0-21548 GCA_963574575.1 Galagoides demidoff
AGACAGAGCCTCAAGCTGTCCCCCTGGGTAGAGTGCCGTGGCATCAGAGCTCACAGTAACCTCCAACTCCTGAGCTCAAGCGAGTCTCCTGCCTCAGCCTCCCAAGTAGCTGGGACCACAGGCGCCTGCCACAATGCCTGGCTATTTTTTTGGTTGCAGCCATCATTGTTGTTTGGTGGGCCCGGGCTGGATTTGAACCCACCACCTTTGGTGTATGTGGCTGGCACCTTAGCTACTTGAGCCACAGGTGCTGAGTCAGGATGTGTCTTCTAAAGAAAGGCCATGATTCAAACCATTTTGTCCTTTGGAGGACATCCTTTTACATATCCTCTCTGGTGGAGGAGAGAATGTTTTGTAAGCCATAAAGCTCTGAGCTAACAGGAGGAGATCTTGATGATAGTACTAGCTTTTCAGGGTGGCTAAGATAATCTAAACCACTTGTGTTGGATTAAGCTCATATGGCACGTGGCAGAGCCCCACATGGTTTGGGGTTGAGTTGCCAGTCTCTGGTTTCCAGGTTAAGTTAGGGATGCTGTGAGTCTATAATGTTAGACTCGTTTTAAGAAGTGATACCCTACTTGAGGGAAAGCACACAGCCTTCCCAAGGTCAGGCTTGAAAAGAGACAGTACACTCTGTTGTACTTTGAAAATGGAATTTTCATACCTGATAGTCACACCCTGCATATAGTGTTGGCTTCCAATTGTTATTTAACAGTTACTGGTACACAGTGCTTATTATGTGCCAGGCAGTGATCTATACACTTTACAATATTAACTCATTTGTACCTCATAAGAGCTTATGAGGTAGATCCCAGTATTACCTGCATTTAATGAATTAATCAGAATATTTTATTTACAAGAATGTATATAAAACCGATCCATGCTGAATAATCTGAGGTCTTGTTTGATAGGAGTTTTAAAAACTCCTCCTCACTCTATATAGGAAGAGGGGAGTTTATGAGCCATACTTCCCTTCCTTTCCCATTCCCACCTGGCCATGGGACAGTGTCCAGATGGGAGTCACTCCAGAGTATTGGAGTTGGTTGAAATGGCTGGATCCTGTCTCTCCAGAGACCCTCAACCTCTCAATACCACATGGCCCCAAACCCCATCCCAGAGTAGCTCTGGTGGATTGGGTGGGCAGAGTAAGAATTGCGGTGAGAGAGCAGGTGCTCAAGAACCTGGCCTCAGTGGTCTTGGTGAGGTCCTAGGGGTTAGGCTCACAGATGAGGCAGACATTGGCATCCGTGAACACTGACCAGGAAAATCTGAGTGGTTGTCACCAACTCACACATTAATAGGAGTCAACCAGTGTCTGGGACTTGCCAGGTTTGAGGACCATGGTAAACAGGGGACCCCCCAACCCCCATCATCCTCAGCTAAACCAATTCTTGCCGCTACCTTCTAATTTTTATGTGAAATCTCCCAATTTGTAATTGTAGGCATCTAATTTTTTTAAAAAAATTTTTTTAAAAGAAAAATCACCATGTAAGCCAAACAAAACTGTTTACGGGAGAAGATGACCCAAGCTCATTTTGCAACCTCTGTGAGCCTGAGGACTCTCCACAGTACCTAATGTCCAGGGTTGTAGCACTTGAAGAGTGACAGTGTTCTTCTCTAAGAACTCAAACTGGGTGGGTTTCTTGGAAGGAGGCAGCTAATGGCTCACGGAGATGTGTGGTGTGTGCTGTGTGCATAAGTGCCTGACTGTGTGTGTGGGCCAGTGGACTTTGGCGTGGTGAGTAGGGTACTTCTGGTAGGACCAGTATTTTCTCAAGGAGAGAGTGTGTGTTCTAAGGACACTGGGTCAGTGAAAAATGCTCTATTAAATTCTCAATAATGAATATATGCACCCCACACACTAAAGGCAGCTTGGGTCACAGCAATAACCATTCGACACACTCATCCCAACTATTAACATCCTGAACCCCCAAATCTCCCTTTTTATTTCCAGTTTTGAGGAAAATAGACACACACAGTCCTGGCCAGTGGGCGGTGGGGATGGTGGCACCTCTGAGCTATGGCTGGTCCTCCCTTTCTCTCTCCTCTGCCCTGCCTAGTTCTTTTGCTGGGAGGGGCGGTGCTGTCTGGGGCAGGCAGTCGGGGAGGAGGAGCAGGGCCACTGGGGTGGGTAGAAGGAGCTGTGTCATGGTATCTATATGGGTGGTCAGGGATAGGGACCAGGCTTAGAGAGGGTGGGGCTCTGGCTGGGGGAAGGGGGTACATCTGGCTGTTCTGGCACAGAAAATGCAGTATGCTCTGCTGTCCTTGGGTTGACTTTGTTCCACCCCACCCTGCCCCAAACTCTACCTAGATCTGCGACACTCCCAATCCAAGGGGCAGGAACCAGTCCATCTCTGTAGAGTCAGTCTCTGAAATTTTTAAAGCATCCTTCTCCCTAAGGGAGAGGCTCCTAGCCTGAGGGCCACACCCCTCAAATATCCCCGTGCTTCCCAACACACCACCCAGTGGGCTTCCTGGCCCAGGAGGCCCTGAGCCTGAGTGCCTCCTTCCTTGAGGTAAAGAACTGAGAAAGGGTGAAGAGGAGGGGGGGGATATCAAGGCCAAAAGACTGTGGGTACCTTCCTAGACCTCTCCTTCCACGCGGTTCCGCCGTCAGTCCGACCACTTACCCTCCCTTCCTGCACAGGCTGTGGGAGTGAGGGGAATGGGGCTTACCTGGCCCCCCATTAACCGGCCCTCACTCACTCTCACACACTCTCATTCAGTAGCTGAGCGCACACTTCATCCAATCTCCGGAAGCAAACAGCAGCCCCCACCCTTCCGGGCAGGTTTCTAACTGTAAGGGGACCCCTGCCACCTCCCCCCACATTGGCCCGCGCACCACGAATGTAGTTCGGTCCTTTAGCTGCTCGGCGCGCGCCCAGGTGCAGCCCGGCCCCCTGCCCCACCCCCCCCATCGCGCGGCGTCCCACTCCCCACCCCAATCTGTTTGCTTTTCCCTTTAGCTGGCTCTCAGCCTCTGGGTCCCTGGCCCAGGGGCGAGGGCTGGAGTCGGGGTTTGCCCCTAGTGCTTCCAGCGCTGGGACATAGACTAGGGGCTGGGGGGGGGGGGAAGGAGGCTGGCTGATTCTCTTGGCTCGAAGGCTCCCATCGCCCCACCCTGATTCCTGTTACCTCACTGCCCACAGGGCTGCTCCCTCCCCCAAATAATTGGCCTTGCAATTGGATGCCAAAGAGCCCAGAGTTGAGGGGGAAGCAAAGCTTTGAGCCTAGGTGTCTCAGAGCCGCCTAACGCCCCCATTTTGCCCACGCCGCAGTCTGCATCCCCTGCTCCCTCACACTCCTCCATTGTGGGCCCTGGGGGCCCCCAAACATGCTCCCCACTTCCAGTTCTTCCTGCACCCCGCCCCCCAAAATAAAACTCAGGGACCAACATCTGCTTCCTTTGCACTTGCTCCGTCGACCCCTCTCCCCACTTGGAGGAACTTCCATAGGGGAGGGGGCGGGTTCCCGGGACCTTAGAGTTGACAGTATTGAGCGAGGAAAGGGGCTGGCCCTTGCCCCAAGAAAGGTGGGACTGGTGGGATGGGAAGACTCAGTTCTAGGGCCCAGCTGAGTCTTCTTCTACCAGGGACGGGGTTTCCCCCTTCATTGGAGACTCTTCCTAATGGGGGGTGGAGATGGCGAGGGATGGGAAGGGGTTGGTAAGAGGACCCTTACCCCCCAGGTCCTAAGTCCCAGCCGGTTTATTCCTGAGCCTCTTCTCCTGTCATAAATCCTGACCCCTGGACCTCCTTTTGTACTGCAATAATACTGTATTATACGCTTGCACTATTCCCCCAACCCCAGCCAGGCCAGCGTAAGCATGCACGAAAAATTCAAAATCACACACACGAAGATGGGACGCTTTTTTTTTTCCCTCTTTCTCTCCGGGGTGCGTCCTCCTTGGTGTACATAACGGCGTCGGGGCCCCCGGGTAGAAAGCATGCACTGAGCCCCCGCCCCTAGACTGCGAGTACTGTACAAATCCAACACTTGAAACCGACACGCACACGCGCGGCGCCGCCACGGGGGTGGGACACGGACATGCACCCACGCGCACACGGCCGCGCACGGGCGGGGTGGGGGCGCCCCGCCTCACGCGTCGCTGTGCGAGGGATCTTGTGCCTTTTTAAGTCCCTGTATGTTAATGCAGACAATCCGGAGAGCTTGTGTACTACCAAATCCTGATTAAAGACGCCTTCTAGGAACCTGCGCCTCTGCCTGCTTTCTTTCACCGGCCCCCATCCTTTCCCACCACTGATGCAGACCCCAACTTCCGAGTCTCTGGGCTGGCACAGAGTCTAGTGGGGGCTAGCAGGGGCTAGTCCACTGCTGACTCAGGGATTAAGGGGTAGCAAAATTCTAGGTCAATGGACAGATGAGCCAGGTAGTTGGGTTGGAGGAGACTCCCACGTTTAGGTCCAGTGGACTTGAATAACACCCACCCTGCTGGCTGTTTCATTTCATGGGCAGTGAGGGGTATATGGCCTCTGGTCTCTGGGGCCCAACTCCAAATCTTGCCAGAGGTGGGTTATTAGGAAGTAGAGGAGTGGGTCTACTGATCAGTTCTCTATGGGGTGTGTAGCTAGTGAGGTAAAGTGTATGGTGGGGTAGAAAACCAGGATGGTCAAGAGCCCTGTGAGGGGATGCTGAGGAGCACTCGACTTCCACTCTGCCGTGATGGGAGACCTAGGGTAACCCTGGCTGGTCTCTACTGACTGTACTGCCAGGATGGGCCAGAAGCCTGTTGGGAAGGGATCCCTGAGTGCTTGGACTGTGAAAGGGTGTGGTGTGGGCAGTGCAGGATGGAAAGTGTGGCTTGATGGAGGACTTAAATCAATGCAAGAGTTCAGCCACTAAGAAAGAACTGCAAACTTGTGAGACTACACAGAGAGGGCAAAAGGATGCTACCAAAGAGGAGGTTCTCCCCCAGCTCCCCTGGGCACTTTTCTTCTTTGGGCCTAGAGCAAGCGCAGTGCAGAAGGGCAAGCTATAGTTGCATTTTTAAGCCCTAGGGCATTTAGAGGACTCCCCAGGCAGGCACGGATAGGGGAAATTGAGACCTGGGGTCAGGTGTGTGAGATTCGACATAGACCTAGGGTAGATGGCCAGGTTCCCAGCTCATCTTACCCCTTCTGCCACCCTCCCTTTCCCGGGCAAGAGGACCCCTCACACCTGGATGTGAGGAAGAAGAGCAGAGGGAGGTCTCTTGGCTTGGCAGAGATGTTTGGAGAGTGGAGACGCAGACAGACAGGTGTAGGGTCTGTGTAAGGCGGTGGTGGGCAGAAGAGCTGATGGAGACCATGTAGTCTGTATCTCCTCTTCTCTCAGGCTGGGCAGGTACACTGAGGTTGGAGTGTAGAGGGTGATTCTTCCAGAGCAAAGCAGGGAGATGGGAGGAGGTGTGCATTAGCAGGGAGGGAGGAAAAAGAAGGAGGAGAGCTTCTGTGAGAGGCACAAAGCACCCACACACAGCAGGGCAGAGGTGCACCCTTCTGCTTTTTTCACTTATCCCCTCCCCGACTTCTTTGACCCATAATTCCTTGGGACTGTGGGCTGATGTTCAGTGCTGGTGGTCTGGGCCTGCTGAAGGCCCAGGCAGGAGAGTTGCTCTATGTGCCCTGTGTGGGTACCAAGGATAGGGGTATGAGTAATAACCTATCCTCAGTGTAATGGCAGAGAGGTTTCCCAAGACCCTGAGAGCTCAATGTAATTGGTGGCAATGATAGATTGGGATCTATTTAGTCCATCTCCTGCCCTTACTTTTCTTGATGACTAGAATAAACCTGGACTTGGGCTGAGTTCTGAAGCTGATGAAGCCCAGTCCTTCACTCTCTGGACTGGACTAGGCTGAGCAGAAGGAAGGGCAGAGTGGACTTTCATTCTCCCCCATTCCCCTTCCTCCCCTGTGGTCCAGCCTTACCACATCTAGCTTAGGGTGAACTCCATCAGAACAACAGCCAGAGCTCTGAGCCTTATCCCTGACCTAGAGAATCTGGATGGGGGGTAGGAACTAGGGCTCTGTATTTTTAAAAAACAGCCCCAGTTAATGGTATGCCAAGCCAGGCTTAGGAGACACAATTAAGCAAATTGGTATCTTAGAGTAACTGCCCTGGGAAGGAAGCAAGAAGGTGTGAGCTTCCCCAGACCTGACTTCCCCTTGTTTACTGAGGGTCAGGACAGCTGCTGAGCTGAGGCTGCTGGGCCCCTCCCATGGTATTCTCAGGCAGATAGGGCCAGGCACACAGAGGTGTCTAGTGATGGCTCGCTGAATGAATGAACACAAGACCAAATGGGGGATTGGATGAATTACTTCTTGGGCATCCAGGAGAGCCAAGGTTAGGCTACTTTTCCCCAACACAGAGGCATATGGGAGAAGGGCAGAGGGACTTTGAAACATAACTCATTATGCTTAGGCTGGCGTGGAGGCGGCAGTGATCCTTAGGGCAAAGCTGTCCCCACTCTGAGATTCATAGCTCTTTTCCCAAAGGGCAGAGGGCCCTAGGTTTCCCCACGTGGAATGGAGTTATAGGGCCAGTCAGGACCTGGAGAGTGTTCTAGATCCCGAGTCCATATGCCTAAGACCCTGGGTCTGTGCCTGGAGACAGGTATGACTGTGACTGATTTCCAGTTCTCATTTCTCTTGTCTCCCAGGTAACAGGAAGGGAGGGTTTTGATATGGAAGGAGAGAGGGTTCTATCTTCAATGATCCAATGTGGGCAGTGTGTGGGAGGGTTCAGTCCTCTACATGGGGTCTTTGCAGGGAAATCCAGGGCCTGGCCAGATAGCAAAGGAAATGGTGGTTCTAACAGAAATTTCCAAGGTGTCAGGGATTAGACAGGGAATATAGGCAGATGTTCTGCCAAGACTGAGTGACCTGGTAAAGAGACATCCTACTGACTAGGATGTGTCTAGTGCTGGGTGAGTGAATTCTGAGCTGGACAGGAGAGAGACATGATCAGCACTCTGTATCTGCCTGTCCCTGGCTCTCAGTGCTAGCACCTCCCCCCATGGTCCCCACTTACCTGGGAGGTTACATCAGCCCCATCCACCTCTCCCCAACCATTTTCTCTAGCCTTAACTTTGGTGACTGGACATAGAAAAGCACCCTACCACAAGGCCTGGTACAGAGTCAGTGTTTAATGTTTACTAAATGAATGAATGGATGAATAAGAATGAATAAATGGGTCAGGTGCAGTGACTTATGTCTGTAATCCTAGTGCTCTGGGAGGCTGAGGCAAGAGGATCACTTGAGGCTAGGAGTTCAAGACCAGCCTGAGCAAGAGCAAGACCACATCTTTACAAAAATATAGAAAAATTAGCTGGACATGGTGGTATATTCCTATAGTCCCAGCTACTTGAGAGACCAAGGCAGGAGAAATGCTTGAGCTCAGGAGTTTGAGATTGCTATGAACTATGATGATGCCACTACACTGTAGCCTGGGCAACAGAATGAGACATTGTCTCAAAAAATAAACAAAAACAAACAAACAAACAAAAACAGAAAAGAATGAATGAATGGTATAGAAAAAGAAAATAATTCTGGAGTCTTCTAACCCGGATATGGAAGAAACAAAGTTCTAAGGAAGTTCCCTGCCTCCCTCCAACAGGGTATGCTGGGGTCTTGTTGGGATCTGATGCTACCCTCTTATATCAAATGCACTCCCATCAGCTCTGCAGGGATGGTCTGATCACAAGGAAGATTATGGCAATTGTGGGCGAGGGGAGCAGTTACAGCCATGGGCAGATCCTCGGCCTTGGAGATCCCTGCCTTCCCCTCCACCAGTCTTTGTGCTATTTGTAAGCAGGCCCCAGCTGTCTGAGCCCCCTCCTTTTCCTACATCTTATCCTCCATAAGTATGACATCAGGCTTTTCTGGGGTTGAGGAAGGGAGCAATGATCTCCAAAAGAACAGAGCAGGAGGTAGGGGTTGGAGGGAGCTAAATTAATTGAGCAACTGCAAGACCCTTTGCTCTACATGTATGATCTCATTTGTGAGGAAACCTTGGTGAATGTGCATTATCTCCGTTTCATTTCTTGATATAGAGATTGTATCTTCCATGAAAGCAAGAACCATGTCCATCTTGTTCAATACTTGATCCTCAGACTCCTAGCCACATGGGGACCAGGACAACAGACATTCACATATTACTTTTTAAATAAGTGGGGGGAAGTGAATGAAAAACGCTTTGCAGGGCTTTGTTTATCAGGAGCATCACATAAATACATGCATGTAGAATAGAGGGTGGAAGGTTCTCTAATGGAAAGATGCAGGAAACAAGTAAAAAAGGAGAGAGTAATGAAGTCTGCTTGGTGGGTAGACAGGAAGGCAGGCAGGAAGGCTATATAGAAGAGGAGCTGTTTGAGCCAGTCTTGGAGGAATTCATCATGTCAATAGAGGGGAGTGAGTGAACCCTTAGCAGAGGAATATTCTGAGCTAAGTGCAAGATGTAACACCATTTAGTGAACTACTGGTAGCATGGGAATGGCTGGAGTATAAGGCAGGGGTCCGAGGATGCTTCAGTAAGTGGGGCTAGAGCAGAAGGCAGGAGCCAGGTTGTGAAGTGGTCACGTGCTACTCATGTGGCAAGCCAAGAATTGGCTCTCAAGGACTGTGGGAGCCACTGCAGGTCTGAAACAAAGAGAGATGGAATCAGATTTGAGTTTCAGGAAGATCACTTGGGCTGCTGTAAGGACAGATGGGGCGGTGCCTGTGGCTCAGTGAGTAGGGCGCCGGCCCCATATACTAAGGGTGGAGGGTTTGAACCCAACCCTGGCAAAATTGCAACAACAACAAAAAAAATAGCTGGGCATTGTGGCGAGCGCCTGTAGTCCCAGCTACTCAGGAGGCTGAAGCAAGAGAATCGCCTAAGCCCAAGAGCTGGAGGTTGCTGTGAGCTGTGACAGCACAGCACTCTACTGAGGACGACAAAGTGAGACTGTCTCTAAAAAAAAAAAAGGCCAGTTGGTGGTATAGGATGGAAAGAGTAGGCAGATGGCTGAGGAAACCCCAGATAGGACAAGGATGTATCCATGGGCCTGGAGTAGCAGACACAAAGATGTATAAGAAGAATACTTGGCAGGACTTTCTGGGAGTGTGGATGAGCATGAAGGTGTGAGAGGTGTCAGGATATTACCAGGCTTCTAGTCTGGAAGGGATATTTTCTGCTAGTTCAGAAAAGCAAAGGCCCAGTGTGTTAAATAAGGCTAACAGAGTACTGGACACCATCAGCACCACCCACCATGGAACAAAGCTCTGTGAGCCTTGATGGGCCTGGTGTCAGGGGATGTTTGTATATTAAATTGGGTAGAGCTGAGAGAGGGACCAAGGAGGGGAAGGAGACACAGCAACTGAGGTCTTGACATGGTGGTCAGGGCTTTCTAGTCTGGAAAGAAGAAAGCTAAGGGGATGGGCAAGAGTCTAGGAAACCAAGAACAGGTTTAGCTACCTTATTGCCAAAGGTTGGGCACAAAGCTTCAAAAAGGATAATTAATGGAGTTTAAGTACAATTATGGAATGCTTGAAAATTCCTGGCTGACAAGATGGGGTGGGAGGGAAGACAGTTGGAGCTCCAGACACCTAGCCTGCACTTCTAGGGGTAGAGGACAGCCCTAACTTTGCTCTTGTCCACTGCAAGATGTGGTGGCCCTGGTCAGCCAGGGTGGGCAGCCAGCAGCCATCTCCCTGGCTGCAGAGGAACTGCACTCAGTGAAGAGGTGGGTGAGGACTAACCATCCATCTATGAGCTAGCCTAGCACAGCCCATTCTGGGAGTTACACAGACCCCTGCTGCCCCTCTCCGGGCCTGGTTTTCTCGCCTGTAAAAGGGAAGGTTGATCTAGTTGTGGTGCCTTCTGGATTTTATTTTCTGTTATTCATTGAACTCTAGTGTTGACTCTGGGTTCAGGGTGTATGTGGTGGGGAAAAGAGTGGGGAAAATGGAGAGGACAGGGAAGACGGAAAAGCCACAAGGATCAGGGCTTGGGACTTCAGGGGACCTGGAGTATCATCAGAGATTTACTGAGCACTTACTAGGTGCCAGAGATCATTCTGGGCCCTGAGGATAGAGCAATGAACAAAACAAGCCCATTACCTGTCTTCATGGAGCTCGCTCTGGGGGATGAACTGGGGCATGTGGAGTCTCCTAGCTTATGGGTGCAGATGAGGTCTTCTTGGGCCGAAGAGGGTGGGTGACTTCAGAGGGTCCCTGTGTGTGCCCCTTGCAGGTGTTCTCCGTGGCGCCCCTGTTTGAGGTGAATGGTCTCCCACGAGCTGTGCCTCTAAGCCTGCCCTACCAGGACTTCAAGAGAGACCTCTCCGATTACCGAGAACGAGCACGGTTGATCAACAGGGTCCGGAGGGTGGGCTTCTCGCACATGCTGCTTACCACCCCTCAGGTCCCGCTGGCTCCTGTTCAGCCTCAGGCTAATGGGAAGGAGGAAGAGGAGGAGGAAGAGGAGGAAGAGGAAGAAGAGGAGGAGGAAGATGAGGAAGAGGAAGAAGAGGAGGAAGAGGAGGAAGAGGAGGAGGAGGAAGAGGAGGCAGCTGCTGCAGTGGCCCTGGGGGAGGTGCTGGGGCCACACAGTGACTCTAGCAGTGAGGGGAGTGAGAGGAGCACTGACCGGAGCCAGGAGGGTGCCCCATCCACACTGCTGGCTGATGACCAGAAAGAGTCCAGGGGCCGGGCCTCCATGGCTGATGGAGACCTGGAGCCTGAGGAGGGCTCTAAAACGCTGGTGCTTGTCTCCCCTGGCGACATGAAGAAGTCGCCTGTCACTGCCGAACTGGCTCCCGACCCCGACCTGGGCACCCTGGCTGCCCTCACTCCTCAGCATGAGCGGCCCCAGCCCATGGGCAGCCAGCTGGACGTATCTGAGCCAGGCACCCTGTCCTCCATCCTCAAGTCTGAGCCCAAGCCCCCTGGACCCGGGGCAGGGCCAGGGGCTGGGACAGTGACCACAGGGGCAGGGGGTGTGGCAGTCACCTCTTCACCCTTCACCAAAGTTGAGAGGACCTTTGTGCACATTGCAGAGAAAACCCACCTCAATGTCATGTCTTCTGGCGGACAAGCCTCGCGGCTTGAAGAGTTCAGTGCGGGGGGCGAGCTGGGTCTGGATGTGCCCTCTAATGGGGGTGCTGAGGAGGCAGCCTCAGTGCCCCTGGAGAATGGCATCGCCCTGTCAAGGCTGGATGGGGCTGACATGGAGAGCTGTGCTTTGTCCGGCCCTCCCAGGGAAATCCCCTCAGAGGTGGCTACAGACTCACTGCCCAGTGGCCCAGCCATTGCTGACAGGCCAGCCCCAGTATTCCCACTGGAGCCAGGCCCTGAGAGAGTGGCTGTCTCCCCCAGCCGCCATACCATGTCAGGCACTCTCCCTAGGAGCCGAATCCCTGTCCTGCTGTCTGAAGAAGACACAGGCTCAGAACCCTCGGGCTCACTGTCGGCCAAAGAGCGGTGGAGCAAGAGGGCCCGGCCACAGCAGGACCTGGCACGGCTGGTGATGGAGAAGAGGCAGGGCCGATTGCTGCTGCGGCTAGCCTCAGGGGCCTCATCCTCCTCCAGTGAGGAGCAACGCCGTGCCTCAGAGACACTCTCAGGCACAGGTTCTGAGGAGGACACACCTGCCTCTGAGCCCATGGTGGCCTTGTCCAGGAAGGCTGGGCGGGCAGCTGCCACCCGGAGCCGTATTCCCCGCCCCATCAGCACCCGCATGCCCATGCCTGCTGCAGCCCAGCAGCCCCCCAGCAGATCCCATGGTGCGGCCCCTGCATCGGACACAGCCATCACCAGCAGGTGAGAAACCAATGTCTGTCCCGGAGGGTGACTACAGAAGGCCTCCACCAGCAGGGGCTTTCCTAGAGCCAAAGCCAGGGACTCTCAGCTATACCTCCTGTCCACCATCTCTGACTCAGAGATGTCCCTAGGCTTAGGGAGTGGCCACAGTGAGCATGTCTGGAAGGGTGCCAGAGAGACCAAGCTTGGGAAAAGTTGATGAGAGTAAGAGGGGTCCACACAGAGCCTTTGGTATGACATGGGGCATTGAAAGCTAAAGGATAAAGCCAAGAGCTTTGAATAGTTGGGAGAAAACATTATTTCATATTAATATAAAAACAGATATAGGTTAGAATGCAAAATCCAGGAAAATTCTAAAGATGAACTAGGATCTCAAAGAAAGCCTGAAGCATGCTCTTCCCGCAGCAGCCTAGGAGTATGTGACCCCTAGAGGTCCTGCCCTGGAGGATGGTGCACCAGAGCTCAGTTTACTAATCTGTACCATGGCATCCTCAGTCTCATCCAGCTCTGAAGACGCAGAACTCTAGGGCTCAGCGCCCAAAGGATTCTAAAACTGTTCTTTTTTTCTTTGTATTCTTTTCTCTTGCCTTCTGCTCCTCAAGCAGGCTCCAGCTGCAGAAGCTCCCAGGGCCCGCCGTAGCTGCTGACCTCCGTTCCAAACAGCCTCCCGCCCACAGCCTGGGCGCAGGACGAGCCCACGCGGGCGCCAGGGCTCCGACCCCCCGCAGTCCGGGCCTCCCACCCAGCACTTCTCCGCGGAGCCAGTCCCTGTCCCGAAAAGAGAGTCCCTCCCCCTCGCACCAGGCCCGACCAGGGGTCCCCCCAGCGCGGGGCGTCCCGCAGGCCCGGGTCCAGCCTGACACCACCCCCTCCCCGGGGGGCCCCAAAAAAGGACCCAGAGGGAAACTCCAGGCTCAGCGCGCAGCAACCAAAGCCCGGGCAGGGGGCTCAGAGAGCCGGGCTGGGGCCAGATAATGACGCCTGCGGCTCTCTGCAGCCCCCCACCCTCTCCCTGGACCCCCACTCGCAGCCGGCCACACTGGAAAAGCTCCCAGCACAGCCTTACGCGCCCGACGCGCGCCACCCGCGGCCCCAGCTTCCCGCCTGCATCCGCCAGGACATGCGGACCGCCAGCCCCACCAGGACGGTGGGGGATGTTGCGGGCACTGGGGGAGGGTCCGCCTTCCCCTTTTGGTCTCCTCCCCTCCCACTGCCCTCCTTCAGGCGGGGCAGGCTGACACCCAGGCCTCTGCCAAGGGGAAGGCTCAATCACTCTTCACCAAGTACTCCACTTCTGGGGACACCCCATTGACCCACCAGGCCTTGGCTGCTCTCCATGCTCCCCCAGAGATCTCTGCTTACACCTCTTGCAGCACCTTGTCCTTGTCCCAACCCTTGTCCAGCTAACAGCCCCTACCCCCTTTCAGTGAAGCAGCCTCAATTTACAGAAGTGGAGGCTCCAGCCTCCCACTGAGGGCCAACCCCACAGTCTCCTGGGAGCGCTGGTGGTGGTGGTGAAGGGAGTGGTGGTGGGGGGAGGAGGAGGAGGAAGATCTCTGGACTGCCCATCAGTCTACTCAGGTGTGAGGGTCAGGTCTGACCTGCCCATAGTCTGCTCTATCCTGGACAACCAGCCCACTGGGAGGCAGTGGGAAGATGATTCTTGGAGGCAACGTACTCCTCCGCACCACTGGGGTGCAGAGACCCTGGGCTTCAGTGGGAACCATGAGAGGTCTGTGTGGGCTCCCTTCCTGGGCAAATGTTTCCCTCTGGGAAGGTGGAGCTTTAAAAAAGGTTTTCACCCTGGTCCCTGGTTCCTGATTCTAGTGCTCAGGATCCCTCACCATCAGGAATTCCTTCCTGTCATCTAACCTCAAATCTGCCTACTGCAGTTTCAGCCAGCCTCTCTCTCTCCTGAGTTCAATGCAGGTGAAGAGTGCCTGGTTATCATCTTTGCGCTGGCCCTTTGGAGATTCAGGGACTCAGTTCTGGTCAGGTTACCCTACATGTCCTCCTAGCTGTGGGGAGTGGGTCGGCTCAGGCATTATCTCCCCCAGTGGGAGTGGGCAGAGAGAATAGAGCTGGCACATAGCTAGCAGTGGACAGACAGCTGGCAGCTTGCCTGTGGAGGCAGAAAGGCCCTTCTAACTTCCTGACTATATGCTTGTGTGACAGGTCCCCAGCTCAAGCCCACTCCTCCCTTAGCTCACCCTCACCTGGTCCTCTCTGGCCCTAACCCTAGCCCATGCAGCTACACTGCTCCCTGAATGAACCAGGGGCCTCCTCCTGGGTTCTGGCTCCTGTATAGCTCACTCCACCTCATCAGGAGCCTCAACTGCCTGTATCTGGGGCAAGCAACACACCAGCTGCAGCAGAGACAACCAACACTGCTTGTCTGGGAGAAGCCCCCTGCAGGCCTCCTCCATCCTCAGCACCTGCAATCTCTGTCTGCCCCCTGTACTGCCCCCTCTGTCCTTCCCTGAGCCACAGAGAGCAAGCCAAGACATCTAGGGGAAGAGAAGGGAAGGAAGGTCTCAGCATGCCCCAGTAGTCTGGTTGCTTCCAGGCACCATAACCCAGAAGGATTCCCGTGAAGAAGCTGGCCCCAGGGGCAGGCTGGTGGTGCCAGCTGAGCCCCTCCTGGAGTTCAGGCTTGGGCAGCTGCTTCCATGTGAACGTGGCAGCTTCCTTGCAGACTAACCCAGTGGAGGACTCTAGGGTGGACAGCTTTCAAGATCCACCCCATGCTGATGCAGAAGCTCCCAGAACACTCAGGAAACCTCTCTGGACAGCTCCCTCTTTGTCAACCTGAGCCCCTCCTAAGGCCCTCTGGGTCCAACACAGGAGGTAGAGGAGGGGCCACTGCCTCCCACCTAGAGCTTCTCTGAATGACAATCAGCTTGTGCCAGGTGGGGACCAGGGCATGAATGAGCCCTGGTGCCCAGCCCCTGGGCCTGTTCCTTGCCAACCGAACTGTGAATGTAGGGCCCCCAGCCTCACTTCTGCTCCAGAACCAACACTACCCTGGTTTGGAGCTGGGAAGAAGGGCGCCTGAGAGAGCCCCAGGTCCATTCTACCCTCAGTTTTACCCAACACTGAAGCTGTCGGAGACACAAAACCCAGTCTGCCCTTGGGATTCCAGACCTTCCTAGGGCTCCCAATTAACCTCAGGCCTCTGAGTAATCATTGAATGACACCAGGTGAGGGGGTGGGGAAGAGGGCCAGTGGAGAGAGGGGCAGCAATGGGACTAACTGCTCCTCTCCCCAGGAAGGGTGCAGGGCAGAGGAAACCATATCACCCAGTGCTCCCACCCCTAACTGCAGCCTCTTCTCCCTTGAGCATTGATTCCCTTCACCAGGCCCTCCAGGCCCTAAGCTCCTTCTCTATAAAAGAGTGTCATATCATAGTTGTAGCCCGCCTCCCCAGTATTTCCCCTTTCGTGACATCCTATATTACTGGCTCAGATGTGGAGTCTGCTCACCCCAGAATATGCCTTCCCTCCCTGGCCACACCATGCACAAAGCGGGCACTGGAGAGGGGCTATGCCCTGGGCCCATGGGCTCCCCCTTCCCAGCTCCTTACAGGGGCCTGGCTTGCTCAGTCTTCTCAGCTCCAGGGACCAGCCCTGGCAGGCATGGGGTGGGGAGCAGGGAGTTGCTCTCCCCCTCCCTTGGGAAGCCACCTAAGAATGTTTACATGCCAAACAGAATGTAACACCCCCCCACCCCTTCCCAGTCACTGCATGGCCTCTGCCTATCCTGCGCCTGTCCACCCCACCCCAACACCCTGGAAGCCGCTGTCATGATAGATTGGGTCTCAGAAGGGAAGTAGCCATCAAACCATTAAAAAGCCTGTGGACCTTTCTTTCTGTTGGCCTGAACTCTTCTTCTCTTTGGGAGGGCAGGGAAAAACCCAGCTCTTGTGGCTGGGGGTAGGCAAGAGAGAAAAAAACAGGTTGGTGGGCAAATGGGAAGAAGCACTCAGAACAGATACAAGTAACTTGCTTGGGTGCCACAGGCCGAAAGGCACTGTCCTATCACTGTAATGTGATAGGTGACAAGCTGTCACTCTCTCAGCCCCCCTGGCCACTTCCCCTGAGCCAGAGACTTTAAGTCCAGCTTTATGCAGAGAGACAGGGAAGAAGAATTTTCATTGCTCCAGAGGTAATGGACAAAAGTGAAAGTGTTTCTAAAACCCATTAAGTGTAGCAGCTCCTAGGCAAGGTAATTATTGTAGCAAAATCTATCAGATCATAAGTGAGCATAGCTGTGACACAGCATATCCACCTATAGAAATTTATCCTGTGGATATATTTTTGTACACTTGCAAAATTACTTTCAAAGTTGTTCATTGCTGTTTTCTTTGTATTAGCTCCACAAAGCCTCATCTACAATTCTGAATCCCAGGAAGTTCTGAAAACTGTTTTTTTTTTTTTCATTAGATTGACACAAACTCATTTGGTATCAAAACCTGACAAGGCCATTTATGCAATCTTTATTAATTCCACTTATCATACATATTTGTTGAGGAAATACTAGTGTATTTGACTGATTATGGGACACCACCCCAGATCCTGTTATGATATTTCATATCTGGTATACACACTGAATTATCTAACTATATATATTTAAATATGCAGTTGACCCTTGAACATAATGGGGGTAAGGGGCACTGACTCTCCACACAGTTGAAAATCTGTGTATAACTTTTGACTCCCCCAAACTTAACAGTTTGCTGTTGACCAGATGCCTTACTGACAACATAAACAGTTAATTAATACATATTTTGTATATTATATGTAATATGCGCTGTATTCTTACAATAAAGTAAGCTAGAAAAAATGTTTTAAGAAAGTCATAAAAAAGAGAAAATATGTTTACTATTCATCAAGTGGAAGTAGATTATTATAAAGGTCTTTGGGCCAGGTACAGTGGCTCACTTCCACAATCTTAGCATTCTGGGAGGCCAAGGCAGGAGGATGGCTTGAGCTCAGGAGTTCAAAACCAGCATGAGCAAAGTGAGACCTCCATCTCTATTAAAAATAGAAAAATTAGCCAGGTGTGGTGGCTTGGACCTGTAGTACCACTCAGGAGGCTGAGGCAGGAGAATGGCTTAAACCCAGGAGTTTGAGGTTGCTGAAAGCTAGGCTGAGGCCATGGCACTCTAGCCCGGGAGGCAGAGTGAGACTTGTATTTAAAAAAAAAGAGGGGCCTTGGGGCCTGTGGCTCAAGTGGCTAAGGTGCCAGCCACATACATCTGAGCTGGCGGGTTCAAATCCAGCCCTGGCCTGCCAAATAACAATGATGGCTGCAACCAAAAAAAGCCAGGTTTTGTGGCGGGCGCCTGTAGTCCCAGTTACTCGGAAGGTAGAGGCAGGAGAATTGCTTGAACCCAGGAGTTGGGAGTTGCTGTGAGCTGTGATGCCACAGTACTCTACCCACGGTGACAACTTGAGGTTCTGTTTCAAAAAAAAAAAAAAGAAGAAGAAGGGCAGGTGGCGCTTGTGGCTCAAGGAGTAGGGTGCTGACCCCATATACTGGAGGTGGCGGGTTCAAACCCAGCCCCGGCCAAAAACTGCAAAAAAAAAAGTGGGTGTTTCATCTGCACCATCGTCTCCTTGTGTAGGCTGATGAGGAGGAGGAAGAGGTTGGCTGAGGCAGAAGAAGTGAAGAAGATGGAAGGGGAGGCAGGCACATTCAGTGTAACCTTTTTTTTGAGGCAGAGTCTTACTTTATCGCCCTCAGTAGAGTGCCATGGTGTTATAGCTTGCAGCAACCTTCGGCTCTTGGGCTTAGGCGATTCTCTTGCCTCAGCCTCCCGCGTAGCTGGGCCTATAGGCACCCGCCATAACACCCAGCTATTTTTTTGTTGCAGTTTGGCCAGGGCCCGGTTTGAACCCACCACCTTCAGCATATGTGGCCAGTGCCCTACTCACTGAGCCACAGGCACCGCCCCTCAGTTTAACTTTTATTGAAAAAAATCCATGTATGAGTGGACCCATGCAGTTCCAACTCCTGTTGTTGAAGGGTCAACTGTGTGTGTGTGTGTCTGTCTGTCTGATCCCAGTGGTTTGGATAAGAGGCTGTGGACATAAAAATATTCAGAAGCAATCTAAGATCCACTGATTGGGACTGGTCAGTAGAGCATGGCCCATCCATGCAGTGGAGACCCCTTCGTGGGGTACTTCACTCTAAAATGAAGGAGGCTAGCTGGACATGGTGGTGCACACCTGTGGTCCCAGCCACTTGAGAAGCTGGAGAAGGATGACTGCTTGATCCCAGGAGTTGGAGGTCAGCCTGGGCAACATTAGCAAGACCTAAACTCTTAATTACATTAAGGGATCATCTCTTTGTATACACTTACAAACCAGTCTTCAAGATCAAGAAATAGAAAAAGAAGTGTGAATTTAATGCACAACTCTTTGTGTAGAAAGGCAGGTTAGATGAGTTGGAGGCCTCCAGCCTCTGCAGGAGAGGAGAGCTAGGTGGAAGGGAGGCTTCTCTGTCACGTACATGCTGTACCTTCTGCATTTTGAACCCTAGTTCACTAGGTGTGAATCATTCACCTAGTCAATACATCAACAATTTTTGTTCCAGGCCAGGTTCCTGGCTCCACCTGGAATCAGGGGTAAAAAGGTTCAGTCTTCTAAAGTTCTGCTCTTCCTCTGAGAAGGCCACTCTCTGACATGCCAGGGCTCCATGACACCTCCTATCCTCTGACACAGATGCCAGTGGGCTCTAGGGCCTGACTTCTCAGATTTCAGTGGAGCCCCACGTGCTTTCACTTTCCTTCTTGTATAAATGTCCAAAGCAGGACACTTGTAGCAAACAGGCCAATGCCAAAAGCGTATAAAACCTGAAAGCTCCCCTCCCAGTCTCTGGGGCTAACCATCTGAACTAAGGTAACTAATGTGGAGGACTTGGTGTGTACCATTTCAGACCTTCTTTTTCACATTTATAGTAATAACGTGTGCATGTGCTCTGTGCGTATGTGTGTATATATATATACATATTCACACAGTATATATGTATATATATATTTCTGTGTTTCTTATTAAAAAGGAGCCTATTACACCTATTATGAAACGTGATTTTTTTTTTTCTGAGATAGAGTCTCACTATGTCGCCCTTAGTAGAGTGGTGTCACAGCTCACAGCAACCTCAAACTCTTGCTTCAGCCTCCCAAGTAGCTGGGACTATAGGCACCTGCCACAAAGCCTGGCTATTTTTTTCTTTCTTTCTTTCTTTTTTTTTTTTTGCAGTTGTCATTGCTGTTTAGCTGGCTTGGGCTGGGCTCGAACCTGCCAGCCTCAGTGCATGTGGCTGGTGCTGGTAGCCACTATGCTATGGGCACCAACCCTGAAACATGATTTTTATGCCCAAAAATGTGTCTTGTCTTAAAGTGACAGATCTTCCTGATGTTTGGACTTTATTGGAAACAGGAATGGTGGATGATGTTGTCTCTAATCATCGGATGTGGGGGGCCTGCTGAGATTTTCCCATTGGCTACTGATGAGTCAAGACCAGGATAAGAGCTAAGATCAACTCAAGGCTAAAGGATGATTAAAATATCCTCTTTTCTTTTCTTTTTTTTTTTTTCTTTTCTTTCCTCTCCTTTCCTCTCCTCCCCTCTTCTTTCTTTTTTTATGTTTTTTGAGACAGTGTTTACTCTGTTGCCAGAGCTAGCTAGAGTGCAGTGGTTTCATCATAGCTCACTCCAGCCTCAAACTCCTGGACTCACATGATCCTCTTGCCTCAGTCTTGTGAATAGCTGAGACTGCAAGCATGCACTACCACACTCAGCTGATTTTTCTATTTTGTGTAAAGACTGGGGTCCCATTCTTGCTCAAAAGGTCTGGAATTCCTGGGCTTAAGTGATCCTCTCACCTCAGCCTCCCAAACTGTTAGGATTACAGGTGTGAACCACCATGCTGGGCTCAAAATGTCCTTTCTAAGTCCTCAGAAGTTTTAGGAGCTTGATCATTGGCCAAGAAGATGAGATATGGAAGAAGAGTCTGCATGGTCATGGGAATTTGGTATGGGCCAGAGGTCATATGCTCTAAGACTATTTCCAGCAGCTCCAGGTGGCATCTTCTGCATTCCTCCTCATCACATGTAGCGTTAAACCTGAAGTGGTAAACACCATCCATTACTACTGCCACCAACTTTACTTCAATAATCAGCTCTGTCTCCATTACCCACAATGACTAGCATCATCATCATTCAGATCACAGACGTTCTTCTCTCAAGCTATCATCATCACCACTAGCCCTGATGACATAACAAACAAGAGACTGTACAGCCCTGGCTGTCAGGAAGCTCACACATCTTCATCACCTCCTTTCCCACCACCATCATTATTACCACCATCTACCACATAATCCTCATTGCCACCACTACCCTCATGACCACATCACTACTACCAGTGGTCCTAGCTCCATCTTCCTCATCCTACTCTAATCACCCTTGTCACCATCATTTCCACCACCAGCACCTCCACCTCCTTTACTGTTACACCATCCCATCACTACACTTATACTGCAATTAATTCCATCATTACCACCATAATCAGTGTAGGAAATGATTACATGGGATGTAGCAATGGTTAATGGTCATCAAGGCTCCAACTAAGATGGGGAGGTAATCTGAGATCACCCAACAGGGAGAGGGGCAAGAGAGCAAAAGGCCTAAATTGTAAGAAGTTCCTATCACAAGTAATCCCAAATAGAGAATTATTTATCCCAGGAACTCATTCTTTCCTAAACCCACCAATAGATCTAGTAATAATTCCAACTAAGGAGTTGTTACCTTTCCAGTGCACAAGACTCTTTCTTATCCAGTTTGGTATAAATGAAGGTGTCTAAGTTCAGGTTTGGATTCCCAGATTGATAGGGTGGGAGGATGGTTAAAAATTCAATCAAAACCAGCTCAGCTCTTAACTGCTGATTCAGAGCTGATTTATCCTCTGGTCAGACTTAGCATTTCATACCTCCCTGCCCAGCTCCATCATCTGCCTCAAACATCATGGTCAATGGCAACCCCATTCCTCAATGCAATCAAAGAAGAGAGCTGCCACGTGGGATAGAGTGAGGGGAAAAGACAAAGCTGAGGGTACAACTAATGCTTTCTCTGCAGAAATTACTCTCTGTAGAAAGCGGCCACAGGCCAGATGTGGTAGTTCATGCCTGTAATCTAAGCACTTTTGGAGGCCAATGCAAGAGGATCACTTGAGGCCAGGAGTTCAAGGCCAGCTTGGGCAATGGAAAGACCCTATCTCTACAAAAAACTAAAAAATAATTAACCAATTATGATGGCATGTGCCTGTAGACACAGCTACTCAGGAGGCTGAGGCTGAGGACTATTTGAGCCTAGGAGTTTGAGGGTACATGAGCTATATATTGATGCCATTGCATTCCAGCTTAAGCAACAGAGACCCTGGCTCAGAAAAAAAAAGAGAGAGAGAAAGAGAGGAGAATAGAAAGGAGTGAGGGAGGGGTGAGAGAAAAGAAGAAAAAGAAAAAAAAGGCTCGGTGCCTGTGGCTCAATCGGCTAAGGCGCCAGCCACGTACACCTAAGGTGGTGGGTTCGAATCCCCAGCCTGGGCCCACCAAACAACAATGACGGCTGCAACCAAAAAATGGCCGGGTGTTGTGGCGGGCGCCTGTGGTCCCAGCTACTTGGGAGGCGGAGGCAGGAGACTCGCTTGAGCCCAGGAGTTGGAGGTTGCCCTGAGCTGTGATGTGATGGC
>CAUYQV010081450.1:0-19943 GCA_963574575.1 Galagoides demidoff
AGGCGCTGTGGCAGGCGCCTGCGGTCCCAGCTACTTGGGAGGCAGAGGCAGGAGACTCGCTTGAGCCCAAGAGTTGGAGGTTGCTATGAGCTGTGATGCCATGGCACTCTACCCAGGGGGATAGCTTGAGGCTCCGTCTCAGAAAAAAAAAAAAACAACAAAATGAAAATGCAGAGCCCTTTGTTAGAGAATAAAGTGCCATTTAAGGTACTAAAAGATGAAACTTGTTCTTATTTCCTCCGTTTCTCTCTTGACCTCTGGTGCTATTTTTTTTAATTTGCAATTTAATATTGTTTGAAATAAAATAATTTAACTTCGAATTATTAGTATGAATTTTGCCATTCACCTTTATACCTTATGATGTTGGTTTAAACGCACATATGGGAGCATTGCTCTGCTTGTGGAATTACAGAAATTACCCAATTTATATTTTTTAGCTCACACCCGCATACAAGGTCAGACACCTGAGTTCACAAACTCATCCTAGAAAAACTCATACCTCATTGCTGAATATCACTATGGTCACCTTTGAAGTAATCCCCTTGGGAAGTTTTGTGCTGATGCCAGCGCCTAGTCCACCCCTCAAAGCGATCTTGGAACTCTTTTTCTGGAATGGCCGCCAGAGCTCCTACAAGGTCTGACAATTGAGTTTGTGAACTTGTCCTAGAAAAAGTGCTACATGCCTCACTGTTGCATGTCACTAAGGTTGCCAGACGGCCAAAGGGAACACTTTGGAGGTGATCATAGCGACATTCAGCAATGAGACGTGTAGCGTTTTCTAGGAGGAGTTTTTGAACTTCGTTGTCTGACCTTGTATGTATTTTGTTCTTATTCAATAAAACTAAATCAATTGTTTTTATTTTCCTCCTCAAATGCTCACATTCTTTTTTTTTGTTTGTTTTGTTTTTTTCTTTTTAAGATGGAGCCTCAAGCTATCCCCCTGGGTAGAGTGCCATGGCATCACAGCTCATAGCAACCTCCAACTCCTGGGCTCAAGCGAGTCTCCTGCCTCCGCCTCCCAAGTAGCTGGGACCACAGGCGCCTGCCACAAGGCCCGGCCATTTTTTGGTTGCGGCCATCATTGTTGTTTGGCGGGCCCGGGCTGGGGATTCGAACACGCCAGGTTAGGTGTACGTGGCTGGCGCCTTAGCCTATTGAGCCATAGGCGCCGAGCCTCTATTGTTCCTATTTTTTAATGACATTTTGAGGTTAACTCGTTACCTTAGCTAATTTCTACGAATCTCAATTTTCTTAACTTTAAAACACAATAAAAAATGTGTTGCGTTATATACAACAGCTAGTCTATGCCACCAGGTTATGTTCTACACACTTTACAAACATTAACTTACTTAATTCGTATCACAGCCCTAAGGATGGATAGCATCATTAGCTTCATTTTCTAGATGGAATGATGCACAGAGAAGTAGAGCATTGTGCCTCGGGTTGCACAGCAGAGCTCAGGCACGGTGGCACTTGAGTCGGGGCATCCACCATCCCTTGATGTTAGGCTATAATTCTAGTTTGCCTATAGAATTATATGCAGGCTTAAGACTTTCCTTTTAAAAAAGAAATGGATGAGGGTTAAATATCTGTGTATCTGATTTTAAAAGAAGTTAGGACCGTCATTATTATAGGCCAAGGGTCAGCACTTTTTTTCTACCAAAAGCCAAATGGTAATTACTTTTGGCTTTGGGGTCATGAGGTCTTTGTGGAAACTATTCCACTCTCTTTCTGTAGGTAAAAAGAGCTATGACAATATGTAAATAAATGAATCTAGCTGAAGTACAGGAAAACTGTGGGCACTGAAATTTTGTATAATACTCACATGTCATGAAATGTTATTCTTTTGATTTTTTTTCCTGCCATTTAAAAATGTATACATCCATTCTTAGTTTTTGAACTATACAAGGGTAAGAGGTAGGCTGCGTTTATACTGGGGGGCGTGGTTTGCCAACCCCTGTTCGAGGCACTTGGGATGTATCAGTGAAAAAAAATGGACCAAAAAATAAAGCCCTTATTCTAGTCAAAAAATATTTCCATAAGTTTTCATCCTTTCTTTCAGAAAGTCCTCAAGTCTAAATAATTCTACTATGCCAAGTTAGAATTTCAAATTTCCAGAATAAGACTTAAAACTTTTCATAGTGATCCCAAGAACGCTGACCAGTGATTAATTAAAACCATGAATAAGTTGCTTACGTTTGTCAAGCATCCTAGAGATAGAACCTCTTAATTTGGAAGAGGCTTATATATTGTTTATTCAGTATTTCAGTGATTTCCAGTAGGAAATCTGAGTAAGCAGGTAGGTTTAACACACTGCACACCCCAAATAAACTAGGCATATAAATAAATGTGAACATTGTTCTAAACGCCATTCTTTATCTCCAGCTGCTTTGATCAAAGGACGTGTGTTATCAGGATTCTTGACTTCTGAGTGAACCAACTGGATTACCTTTGTCTGTAGATCCTCCCTGCCTTCTCCAAAGTGAATAACCTGTAGAGAAATACTTACCCCATTGCTGGTTTATCGTATGTGTATCCGTGACTTCTCTGAATATTTGTAACCAAGGCACTTAACTCAATGTCTGACTTTGATCCAAAAATATGAGCTTGGTATAAATTGATATTTGTTTTACATATAATTAAGGTGAACACTTAAGATTTGGCTCAATGTAGGTGAATTAGCAAAGGCAATGTGAAATTAAATTGAAGGCAATTTTAAAGACGATTATACATACACAAACATACACCTGTTGTTTGCCAATAAGATTAATAACAGCAGCTATCACTAACTGAGCACTGACCACAAGCTTGACATATCCCTTAAATGATTTCTAATTCTTATAGCATCCTTGCAGCATTTTTTTAAAAATCAGGAAACTGAGGCTCAGAGAAGTAATTTGACCATTTATCTGAATATTGTTGAGTGGAGGGTCCTGATCACCTGGAAAAAAACATTCTCATTTTGAGTGTATATTGTATATTAAATGTATGTTTCTAAAAAGCAAACTCTGATCTATGCTCTTCATATATTTATTTTACCACACCACGGAAATCATTAAAATTTCCCATCTCTAACCTTTTTTCCAGCCACTCAAGCAATGAAGAAGAATGAGGAGATTACATTAGAAAGCCAGAATTCTATCCTGCTGGTCTACACAATTAATTATTAGTTCTGAGATTAAGGGGCTAAATAACGTGGTTGCTGAAATTAGTCATTACGCTATTGACTTACTAAAAATAGAGTGAACAAATACATGTTAAATAAAAGTAAGACTTTCAGATTTACTGTGAAAAACAATCTTTAAAACAAAACCTTAAAGCTTGAATTTGAACCAGTATTTTCCCTGGATTCTGTGTGCTAGAGGACTAGGGTGTCAGATTTGTTTCTGTGACAACAAAACACTCTTCCTGTTAGTGATACTCTTGGGTGATAAATACAACAGGTAGAAGCTAGAATTATAAAAATGCCTGTGTGTTTTAATAGGCATGTAATAAAATAAGATTAATCAGAAATGTATTCTTTATATTTCTTTTCAAGAAAATCATTTTAACAATTGTTATGCCCTAAATGTTTATACTTTCTGCCTTTCATTTATAATTTCGGAAAATGTATTCATTTTCCATGCCCTTTCCATTGACTTCCAGGATAATTCATGATGCATGAATTACTAATGATTTCTTTAAAATGAAACAAAACAAAAGCAGTATTTTGAGATGGGCAGGAGGGCAAGTTAACCAGAGGAAGCACTATCAATTGTCATGGAGATGAGGCAGTAAGTGTGTCTCTTTTACTGTACATATCACGGGGACTTATCTATTCACAAGTAATATTAATGGAAATAGTGTTAGAACTACTTGCAACCTCAGAAGCGAAGCAGGAAAGTACTAGGAAAACAAACAAACAAAAGTACTAGGGAAGGTCTATAATAGTGGGAAAATGAAACAGAAAATAAAATATAGGTAAGTAAAAAGGAGAAAAACAAGCAGTAAGAAAAATACAAGAAAATCTGGGGAATCAAACCAATTATCAAGCAATAAACTATCTGAAAAAAGAAGAAAACCAAAACTAGCCGTAGAAGATGAGCAAGAATATGGTAAAGACTGAAGATGAGGTGTTCACTATTTGTCGGACAGATAACAACAAATCGAAAAGCATTTAAGTTAAACATAACCAACCTAATATAATTTGCAGAGTTTATAGAAAGAGTTCCATTCAAAAGAAACAAAGAAACAGTCCTCAAAAGAAAAAAACTTTTCCCAAGCGAAAAGTTCAATATGACACCTCACCCCCTATAATTGGACTAGTAAATAATTAACACAAAATAATTACACAAGCCATATATGCTAGAGAGGGGGAAAGTGCCCTTACAGGAACACTATGTAACAGAGCGCCATAACCTTGTCTGGCCACAGAAGACTTTCTCTGCAGAAAAGGTTTAAGATGAGCCTTGAAAGATGAGATGATAAAGGGTGGGGAACCTTCGACCTCAAGGCCACGGCCTTCCCAATCTCCTAGTGGAACCTCTCAATGGAATCCAAACTTCAAAGAACAGATAAATCCTTTCTTTAAGAGATTGGTTCTGTAAAGTTTGGATTCAGTCAAAAGGCCACACTCAGGGATCCAGAAGGCCACGTGTGGCCCCCAGGCTGCAGGTTCCCACCCCATCTAGGAAGGTAAGGTGGACAATTGGAGGGGGCAGAGCTGAGAAAAGAGCATATGAGCAAGCTGCCAGGCAGAAAAGAGTTTGGCAGCTCTTCTGGAAACTGAAAAAAAAAAAAAAAGGCATGTGTGGATACAGATGTTACAGGACGCGTTGTCCAAAGGGACTTGGTTGTGGGTCCTGCTGAGGATTATACACTACATAGATAAATTCTGTAGTGGAAAAGTCAGGATTTTTTTTTTTTTAATCAAACTGAGAAAAAAAGCAATACCATGGTGGAAACATTGCTGCCTTTGAAATCATAAACCTATGTGAGCGTCCTGGCTCCATTTTAGCCTATTTTAGCTGAGTCCCCACATCAGGAAAATGGGTTAATCATTATACTTCTCACTACTTCACAGGGTTTAGGTAAAGATCAGATGAGATCATAGAAATACTTCATATAAGATGCTATTTAAAATTCATATGGTATTAATTTTAGAAGATGCATCCAGCAAATGCTCCTGAATATACTTTTGCCATCAGGAAAACCCTGGAACGTATTTGTAATTTCACTGACAGCACAGAAATACTTTTAAGAATAAAGTTGAAGGGCCCCATAGGGGAAACCAAGGGCATCAGAAACAGTGGGAACAATGGAATTGTGACTCCTCTCAGTAGTTTATATTTAATTCTTCAAAAGGAAAAGGGCCTTTTGAGGTATAAAAGTCTTTCATTTCTTCCTTGCCTAGAACAGAGTCCCTCTTCTTTTTAATCTCATAAATTTAAGCACAGAGGCTCCCTTTTCTGCTGCTTCCAGAGCCCCTCACATACACTCGTCTGGCTTCTCTGCTCCCAGAGTGCCCGTGAAGGGGCTGGTGCATTGCACCTGCATGGGGACTCTGAACTTGCTCAGAGCTCAGCTGGGCCACCGTATGGAGACTGGCTCACTGGAGGCCGCAGAGAAGTGAACTGAAGAATTGCAGTCAGTCTCACTTCCCTGCCTTATGTGCCTTCAGGTGCCTCTGAAGACAGGCAAAGCCAGTGAAGTGGAGAAGAGGAAGGGAGAGAGTATCAACCTCCCAGAAGGAAGAGTGCCTGAGAATGTAGGGGCATTGTTGAAAAGTGTGGATAGATGGATAGGTATGCGTGCGTGTGTGCGTATGTGTGTGTGTGTGTGTGTGCACAAACTGCAAATTCTTGGGTACTAGCTTCAAATTTTCTGTACAGTGACTTTTGAGATGTGTTTTTATCTGATAAAGGTCTATTCTGAATGTCAGGGTGGAGGTGGGATGGTCCAAAATTCATAATCTGGCATTGAGTGAGGAATTTGAGGGTGGGGAGGGTGAATTTGACATCATAAAGAAAATAGTCATCTTTATAAATCCTGCTTAGAACAAAGCATCAAACCGATGGCCTGGTTTTTAGCACCCCTCCAAACCCATCACAGCAGAGCATCCTGCACGAAGGGAAGGCGTTAGAAGGGGTATAAAACCTGGGAGTCAGAGAAGGTGACTGCAGAAAACACTTCACTGCTGCAAGAGGCACACTGGGCCCTCAGCACTTTGTTTTGTGTGCATTAGGAGTTCGTGGAGACAGTGAGTATGGGTATGTCACAGAGGCAGAAGTGTGTGCCTGGTGGCACGGACCACGGTGGTGGTTTGGTTACTATAGTAACTGTACCACTGCTGTCTGTGGCAATTCCTGTAATCTCTCTCTCTTAAGGTCTTCGCAAGCATTCACTCCAAAATGATGAGAAAGAAAGAGAAAAAGAGAGAGAGAGAGAGAGGCAATATGAAGGGAAATTTTAAAGAATAAGGTTTTAATGCAAATATCTTAAACAGCTCTCTTGCGTAGTAATTAACACCCGTAGGTCAGACAAATGTGATTTCAAATCCCACTTCCGCCACTTACAACTGTCTCTCCTTGAATAATTTACTTAACCTATTTTCAGATTCCTCACCTGTAAAATGTGCATAATGTACCCGCTACATTAGGGTAATTTTAAATGTTGAAATAATGTCTCTACAACACTTTGTAGAGCCCCTGGCTGTGAATACTTAATAATCAATAGCTTTTATGATAAGAATAGTTCTGTTTCTGTCAAACAGCCTTTCTGTTCACTTTTTATGACTCTTAATTCCAGACAAAAATGTCTACTTTCCACAAAATCAGAGCTTGGTTTCTACAACCTGAGTCCCATGCTGTTCTGATTATGAGAATGCTGAAGATGTTTCCTTTTATTTACCATTTGTGTTTTATTTACCGTTTGTGTTTATATTCATTTTATCCATCTTTGAGTGACATAGAGAACCCAAGCCAAGCCGGGGTCTAGTCCATCTTCTTGATCTATTTTCATACAATCAAAAAACTGTAAAACTCATAGGAACAGCTTTATGGAGATGTGATTCCCATACTGTGCAATTCACCCATTTCAACAATATAATTCATTGGTTTTTAGTCTATTTATAGATTTGTGTAGCCACCACCACAATCAATTTTAGAACATTTTAGTCCCACTTCTCCACCTCCCCAAAAAACCCATACCTGCTGGCAGTAGGCAGCTATTCCCCACCACGACCACTGCCCTCATCTTCCCCACCCCCAGCCACGCACAACCACTAATCTACTTTCTGTCACTGTGGAGTTGCCTATTCTGACATTTCCATATAAATGGGGTCATACACTATGTGGGGGGCTTTGTGACTGTTTTTTTTTTTGGTAGCATAATGTTTTCAAGGTTCCCCATGTTGTAGCATGTAACAGTACTACATTCCTTTTTATGGCCTAATAATATGGAGTATTTCTTTGTACAAATATACTACATTTTATTTGTTCGTCAATTCAAAGACATTTGGATTGTTCCCACTTTTTGTTACTGTGAGTAGTGCTGCCATGAGTGTTCATATACAATTTTGTGTGTGTGTGTCCTTACGTTTTCACTTATCTTGAGTATAACATACACCTAGGAGTAGAATTGCGGGCTCCTGTGGTAATTCAGTTAACATTAGTAACCTCTTGAGGAACTTCCAGATGGTTTTGCAAAGCAGCTGCACACTTTTGCACTCCCACAGGAGCTTATGGGGGCTCCGATTTCCCCACATCTTTGCCCACACTTAGCATGCGTCATTTTCCTATTATAGCCATTCTAGTGGCCATGACGGGCTGTCACTTCGTGGTCTGCGTTTCCCTGATGGCTAATCACACTGAGCATCTTCCCATGTGCTACTGGCTGCTTGTCTGTGTACTTGGAGAAATATCTTCAGACACAGTGACACACACCTATACTCTTGGCTATTTGGGAGGCCGAGGCAGGAGGAATCCTTGAGTCTAGGAGTTCAAGGCCAGCCTAGGCAACATAGGGAGACTCTGTCTTTTAAAAAAAAAAAAAAAGCGTTTAAATCCTTTGGCCATTTAAATTGTGCTATTTGTCTTTTTGTTATTGAATTGTAAGAATTCTTTAAGCACTTTTAGTAAGGCTTTTTATGGTACCTAGATCACAGCTGAGGCTGCCTTCTGCAGGAACTGAGTGTTCTATTTGACAGAATGAAAAGAAAATGAATACAGATGTACAGTGGAGAATTCTCTAGATACTTTTATATGACACATATGAAATTTATTAAAAATCTTTATTTTTTGTGTAGTAAAGAAAAATATCTGTGATGGATTTGGGCATTGTCTGTTTTCCTCTTCACGTGAAATCTTAGCTTCATATCTGGCACGATATTTCTCAAATGACAGTCTGGACTTAGACGAGCAAAGTTTTTACTCAAAGAAAAGATGCTCATTCCTGAAATGACTTACTTACATTTTCCTGAAGGCATGCAAGATATATTTTTTTCAATGTGTATACTATAATCATTTGGGGGAAATAAGGTAGAATTCTTCGATTTCTACAACAGTAATAACTCATAAGAGCCACCGTAGAAGAAGAAACACTGTATGTCAAAATAAAACAAACTAGGAGACAGGAGCTCTCAGTTTCATGGTGATGCTGAGTGTACCTTCTGGAAACAGAGAAGCACAGGCTTTTTGGTGACGGCAGAGATTGGACTGAGGCTTCCCCACGCATAGCACCAAGCACGTCTGACATGAAAGAGCTAAATTCGTCCTGAGAATAACTTACCCAGTTCCTCTTCCCTTTGGAGGTCTCCTTGCAGTTTTCCTTATGAGAAAAAAGTGTCTACTGCTTTTGACAGGATTGCTTGTACTGCTCTGAGTCGGTGAAGTACTGTCACTCTACTAACTGTTCCTTCAAGTGGGTGCACATACAAGAATTGTCAGAGAATTGTTCCCCGAGCTTAGTGTCTATGCTTCTGGATAGAACAATTTCTCTTTTGATTATGAATCTCTATGAACAATTTAACTTTCTTTTTTTTTTTTTTTTTAGACAGAGTCTCACTTTGTTATCCTTGGTGGAGTGCTATGGTGTCATAGCTCATAGCAACCTCAAACTCTCGGGCTAAAGCAATTCTCTTATTTAGCCTCCCAAGTAGCTGGGACTACAGGTGCCCACCACAGCACCCAGCTATTTTTTAGAGACAGGGTCTCGCTCTTGCTCAAGCTGGTCTCGAACTTGCGAGCTCAGGCAATCCACCTGTCCTGGCCTCCCGGAGTGCTAAGATTACAGTCAGTGAGCCACCACACCCAGCCTCAAACTCTTGCTTTCTATGAAAAGCTTTACATCTCTATTATATAACAAATAGTGCAGGGTGATAGAAATTATCCTCTTGCATTCTTTATGTGGACATCAAGGGGACAAGATATTATCAAAAGTGTGTATAACCTTATAGATAAGTATCTATAACCTTATAGATTCCAGAATGTATTACCACCAGATCCCAAAAAAGGAGATAACCTCCCTAAGTAAGTCACTTTTTTTAATCTTTAGAAGGCACTATCTTTCCTTGGCAGAAGCCTCAGACATATAGAAAAGGCACCTGATTCTAGTCAGTCATTTCAGAATACCTAAAATCCTGACACACCTCACCTGTCACACAGGCATTCTTATATTCAAAACTTGGAAGGAGAGAAAGTGGACAACGCCAAACTGAAGAATTTAGACACCACTGTTAACGCAGTCAAATAAATTCAAAGTCTAGTACTTTCCCAGAATTAGGGAGCAGCAAGCTAAACCAGCCCAAGGAAGTGGGCACCCTGTACGAGAAAAAGTCCCTCAAACCTTCCATCAGTGTTGTTAAAATAATAATCCAAGTTCCAAAACAATCCACGTTCTTTTTGACCTAGAAAGAGTAATCTCACCACAGAAAGATTTTTCTAGAGAGTGCCTCACAGTTTGGTCTTGTTGTGACAAGGACACTAGAGTCTTGGAGCATGAGAAACATTGAAAAGTGTCTGAGAGCCTGAAGAAATTCATGTCTATAATCTTATAGATGCTAATTAGAGTCTGCCACAAAAGCTTATGGGAATCACCTGTCTATGTAAGCTGTGTCTGTTCTTATCTCGTCCTCCATCACAGGCACAGCAGCCCGAGCACCAAGCAAAGGAGTAGATAAGGAGCCTGCCTCTGCATAGCCAACATTCCCCACACAGAGGACAGTCAGCAGTTTGCTGTGAAGCACAGCAATCGTGTGGTGAGATCAGGGAGATCTTTTCTCAAGGCAGTCATGCAAAGCTGACCAGAAGGGCTTCTTCTCAAGTGACCAAAAACAGAGTGTGAGACTCAGTCTTTTTCAGTCCTATGTACCTGTTGGCTGGACAGTTCTATTAAAGAAGGCTCTATTAGTATACTTGGGCTGCCCATAAGAGAATATCAAAGATCGGTTGGCTTAACAGAAATTTATTTTCTCACATATCTGGAGGCTGGAAGGTCAAGACCAAGGGCTCAGCAGGCTTGGTCTCTCTCTGGTTCAGCCTCTCTTCCTGGCTGCCAGACACCTGCTTTCAGACTGTGGCCTCACATGGCCTCTTCACTGTGCACACTTGGAGAGACAGATCTGGTGTGTCTTCCTTTTCTCATAGGGACAGCAGTCCTGTTGCATTAGGACCCTGCACTTATGACCCCACTGAACCATAACTACCTCCCGAAAGGCCCTATCTCCAGACAGGCCCTATCTCCAGATAAAATGACTTTGGGGGTCAGGACTTCAACATAGAAATTCCGGAAGAAAACGATTTACTACATAACAAAGGCCAACCCTAGGACCTTAGGGAATTAGAAAACATGTTAATGAAGGTAACTGAAACGTTACCTTTCAACTAGATTCATACAGACAAATTTATACAAGCAGTTGAACAATTATCCAAGTCAGCAACGTGTAAACAGCTCTTTCGGTAATGCAAAATTAGAAGAGAAAAAAATGCAGATTTGCTTTCCTTGATCCCACAAAATGAGGCCTAGGCCAGTAGTTTTTTAAATTAAATCTATCTTCTCTAGCCCCACCCCAGAGATCTAAATAAATTGGTCTGGAATGTGGTCACAGGAACCTGCATATGTAGCAGGATCCCTGGTGGTTTTCCTGTGAATGGATTTTGGATCACACTTTGAGAATCATAGGACTAAACAAATAGTTGTTTCTGTTTTCCAATTTGCTGTGTAGCCATAGAACAGCAGTTCTCAACCTGTGAGTTGTGACCCACAGGAACTGTATTAAAGGGTGGTGGCATTAGGAAGGTTGAGAACCACTGCTACAGAAGATAGGAGAAAATACTGATCATAATAAATTGATCAATCTATTTAGGGAAAGTTTGTTGCAAAATCAAAAGAAAGCTAATTAACTGGCATGATAAAAAGGGAAGTGAGTCATAGGAAAAGTTCTCAAGATTACCATATTCTAGAAGTTTAATTTCTAGTGGTGGAATTTGGGTTTCTGTTACACTAGAGAATTTGCAGGATAATTCAAGCCACACTACATTGTATAGTGTCCACAATTTGGCTTCACAAAATGTAGTAAACTTTCCAGGATAATCTGTTTCTTCATAGCAAAGGTCGGGTGATCAAAAAGAATGCTGCCCCAGATTGCCTGATTGGGTGGGTCTCTGAGGCTCCTGTGAATGCCACTTTAAGTGGGGGACACTGGAAGGCCTCCCAGACCTCCCCAAACCCTCCAGCTAGGATTCACTGCGGCACCATTGCCTCTACAGGGTTGGCAATGAAACAAAGAAAGAAAGATCTGGCTCCCTGCAATGCCAGAGAGGAAAAGCAGAGGAAAATAGGAAGTTCCTATTTCACCCTCAGCAGCAGGGTGCCCTAAACTTGGATCCCACAAGCCACACCTCATTGTCTGCACAGCACACACACCCACAGCCTGCCTCATCCCTTGCTGCAGATCAGCCCCCATCCCCCAACAGATAACCCTCTTCCTTCTTCTTAGCCCCAGGATGATGTCATAGAGGTTTTCCTTCCCCTAAAAATAAATGCTGGTCCCTTTGGGAAGGTGTCAGCTGAAACTCCTTTTCTTGGAGATGAACACCTCTTTGTTGCTATGAATATTCCCGAGGAAGCCTGGAGGAATCTCTCCTGCTCCTGACTTCTCTCACTGTCTCCCCGCATGGCCACTCCTGCAGTGACTCTCCAACTGGAAAGAGCCCAGTTGGCAAGAGACTGGCTCCAGTTCCTCCAAATGAGCTTCATAGTCTCCCCACGAGGAATCTCCCCTGGAGTTAGAGTAATGGCTGAAATTGGGCTCTGGCTCCTGAGACCATCGTCCCTCCTTTCTTTCTGAACTCCTCTCTTCAGAATGTCATGTTATTAAAATATTCACTTTTACCATTACATTTTAGACGTTTAGAGACAAACTTCTGAACTTGAATTTTCATTATTCTGGGATCTCGTGACTTTCCGTGCATTTGCTTCTGCAGCATATGCCAAAGTTTCCTTAGGTCAGAGAGTCACTCTTACCTCTTTCAAAAAGCCAGCCAGATGGGAGGGAGAGAGAAAGAGAGAAGTCTCAGTAATGAGATTGGTTCTCGGGAGGCAGCATAGTCTAATAATTGAGCTTTATTGGGAGTTTAAATGCAGGCATTACTTATGACTCCATCACTAGCGGGAGAGTGATGCTTTATCTCCTCTTGTCACTAGGCGAGATGGAGCTGGAATGGCTCTTCTGCCACAGGCTGCAGAGAACCACTTCTCTCCTGAACAGAAAGAAGAGCTTTCTTCTATCACACAAATATTGGTCGTCCCCACCAGCTTGCTCAGCAGCAAGCATCTGTGCTAGGGAGCAGTGCGACCCTGCATCCCACTTGCAAGCAGGAGGATTAGTCTGAGAGCGAATGCTCGCCGTGCAACTTCCTCACAGGGATGTGGGAGGATTAATAAGATGCTATTTCCATTGCAATTTATGCTCTTCAGGAGAAAGGTGCTAAGTACTCGGTATTAGAATTAGGGATTATATAGGTAATCAAGCAAAGAAGATATTCAACTGCTTCTAGTTACTAAAGAAAGCTTTAATCTGGGAGGTGGGAAAATGTGGTGAGGATAAAGTTGAGTGGAAACCATTGCTCCCCGTGAAGCAAAGGACCAAGAATGGAGTGCCACGTGCCAGGTACAGCACAGAGATAGACTGGTCCTGGGCTTTGAGGCTTATGATCTAAGCCTGGGGCGGGGGTGGGAGGTGCTACATTTCACTGATTCCTGTGAAGACCTGAAGGCTTTTGTGTGGTATCTGACACTGCCTTCTTAGCCAGTCTGCAGATTTGGTGCCTAGAGGACTGTGACTAAAATAGAAGCAAACTAGGCATCCTCATGCTGGAGGCCATGGTCACATTCTGAAATGGTACTTGTCAGAGCAAGATTGCAGAGGCCCTCTGTGAGCTCCTGGGCTGGGATACAAAGGAAAGGGTGGGAGGCTGGTCCTTCGTTACAATGGAATGTGTAAAGCTACACCCATTAAAGATGCTGATCTTCACAGGGTCACACATGTAGGAAGTGACGGAGTTGGAATGTAACCGGGTTTTCAGATTTTCAGATTTTAAAGTCCTGGTTTCTGTCACTTATTTATTATGTGTCCCAAAGATGGTTTACTTAAGACTGGTAGAATATGAGATAATTCCAGATAGTCCTTGAGAACTCATTTTAAAATGAGCAATAGTTAGGTTAGGTATTACTCTGTATTAATGTATATTAAAAAGAAAACCACCATGAGGCCCATGATTTCATAAATGTAACTGTTTAGAACAATGGTTCTTCCCAATACTGGTTGTACATTAAATCACTTAGAAAGATTTTTTTAAAAAATGATGCTGGGTCCCACACTAGGTCATTAAATCAGAATCCCTGAGAAGTTCTGAGGTTTTTATAAAATGCTCTCCCAGCCTGCATTAGAAATTACAAGGACAGGCTGGGATATTTTTTAAAGCATTTTATAAATGAGAAGTTTTAAAAAATATCTAGTAAATGTATGTCCATAGTATGTGGACATGGGATAACCATAAAGGTCCTAGGTTCTAAGAATCAAGGTTCTCTATCCTGGTAACTCCCATTCTGTGAGCTACACGAATCCTAAAGAGAAAAAGGAAAAGCAGAGATATCCAGCAAACAATGATGAATTGTGAAAGCATAACAAAGCAAAGACGAATGATTTAGACATGCTCAAGTAGGTATGAAAGACTGAAGGTCTCAGGCAGTGCACAGTAAGGTACCAGGTCAGATGCGGAGCTTGGTCAGTATGGCTGTCCTTTTCCCAATATGTCGGCCCTGACTCTTCCACCTTGAAGTTCAAAAGTGCAGCTTTTCCCTCTTTTCCACTGGCTTTATTTATTTTTATTTTTAGGCAGAGTGTCACTCTGTCACCCAGCTAGTGTGCGGTGGCATCAGCTAGTTCACTACAACCTCAAACATCTGGTGATCCTCCTGTGATCCTCCCGAGTAGCCCAGCCGATTTTTCTGTTTTGTAGAGACAGAGCCTTGCTCTTGTTCAGGCTGTTCTCACACTTCTAACCTCAGACAATCTTCCTGCCTCGACTTCCCAGGGTGCTAGGATTACAGGCCTGAGCCACTGAATTGGCCTTTTAAAGCCCCCACCACTCCCACCACTACCAATAGGTGAACCTTAAACGGGAGAGGAGGAAAGGTTATAAAGAACTTACAGCACGCCCCTGGGCAGTGGGATTACAAGGGACTTTTGGCCTTTTCACCCATTCATTCTTTCATTCATCATACCTTCCTTCATACAACAAGCACGTATTGAGCACCTACTGTGTACTAAGTCCTTCCTGCTCTTCAGTATAGCTAGAATTTTTCTCAGGATTATCATATGATGATATGATCCAAGAAATCTTAAAGTTACTTTGATCTTAGGAAAACTGAATAATGCCTCTGACTAACAATTCTCCAGTCACCACACAGCCAGACTCTCAGTGGGAGAAAGAGTGTGGCTCCATAGTCAGAAGGTGGGAAGTGAGGCATTTTCAGTCACACCTGGGAGGACAGGAGAATTGTGTAAGAAAACCCCTGAGATGTTTCCTGTGTGAAATGGAGGAAATAAAACTCATCCTGAGGCACTGGAAAAGGTACCCAAGCCCCTTTTCCTCTATTCTTTCATCTGTTAAATGGGGATAATGATACTTTGTGTTTACCTACCTCAGAGAGGCATTAGCAGGGCTATTTCAAGGCTCTTCCAATGAAAGCTATTGTGTAATTACCAAGAACAGCTATGATACAGAAACCGAAATACGACAGCAAATCAGCTGGAACAAATTCTCAAGGGAGTTTAACTTCTCTGGAAATTTTTAAGAAAAAGGTAGCAGCTCTCCTTGGGGGAGTTTTGGGTCCGTTCTGGCTGGATGTTCAGGGAAGGCTAGTTGGCTTTCAAAGCTTCAGCTCTGAGTGGCCAGTGCCTTGGAGAGGAGTGATCTTCTGCTTACTTTTTCCCCATGGTCTAAGCCAGGTGTCCTCAAACTACAGCCTGTGGGCCACATGCAGCCTGCCGAGGACATTTATCTGGCCCACTGGGTGTTTTTGCCACTGCTGCCTGTCCTGCTTAGCAGGCGACTCGTCCCAGGGCCTGCAGTCCGGGCCTCTAACTGTCTGAGGGACAGTGAACCGGCCCCCTGTTTAAAAAGTTTGAGGACCCCCTGATGCAGTTTCCATCTGCAATTCCTCCTGCAAGTTTTTTCACATCTTGACTCACAAACTCTTTTATCTCTGAAATGAAATGCAAGCAAGGCCCTTACCTGCACAAGAGAGCAAGAGAGAGAGAGAGGTGGAGAAAGAAAAGAGAGGTTGGGGAAAATATGTATTCTTATATTTAGTAGGCACTAGGGAATTTGTTGATATCTTTAATGAAGAGGGTTCATGTAATTGATTCTCAATGTTGGGCTTTGCTAAAATCCATTTGTCAAATTCCGTAGAGTAGAAGATTGGGCAGAGGCCTAGGAAACAAGGGAACCACTTTAAGCAACTAAGGGACAGCTAACCCAGCTGAAGGCAGTTGGGCTGAAATTAAAGATTTAAAAAACATTACAGCTATAGCATCTATAAAAGATAACAAGATAAGGGGAGAGAAGAGTCAAGGCTACCACAAAATATGATGAGATCAGTATCATCAGTTTTGGAGACCACCTTAACAGAGATATGGAAGCAGCCAAGAAAGTGTGTAGGTTGAATCTATGAATGAGATCTGGATCAATACCATTGTAGGAAACTCTGTGGATTTCATATTTTTGTGAAAATTGCTTCTGGAATAAATAGTCTGGCTATTTATAAGCAGTGTAACATATGTATCCAAAAGGCTTCTAGGCAATAAAAATTCAAAAATTCCGAAGATATGCTTTGTAAGGTTAGTAATTACATGATAGTAACAGCTCTCATTCATCAATTGATTCCTGTGCAAACTACATAAATATTTTTCCTGTGTAACCCAGACAGCAGGTGGAGGCTTCCTAGATCTGGGGCAAAGGTCTGGTAAAATTGCTACAGACCTCTTTAATCCTATGACCTGTGGAAGCTCTAAACTATTTTGCCATGAACTAAACGTTTGTGTCCTCCCCCTAAAAGTCTGATGCTGATACTCTAATCACTAATGTAATACTGTTTGGAGATGAGGCCTTTGAGAGATAGTTTTTAGGTTTTGAGGCTTGAGCCCTCATGATGGGATTAGTGCCTTATAAGAAGAAAAGTCAGCTGGAGTGTGCATGTACTTGAGGGCGCTCTCTCTCTCTCTCTCTCTCTCCCCCCCTGCCCCAGTTTACCCCCCACCATGTGAAGACATAAATAGGAAGTGGGCCCCAACCAAGAACAGAATTGACCAGAACCCTGACGTTGCCCTTCCCAACCCCTAAAACTTTGAGAAATAATTTCCTGTTGCTTAAACTGTGGTATTTTTGTTATCGCAGCCTGAACTGACTCAGACACTCACCCTCCTGTCCGCGAATCCCTGGGGGCTTGTGTTTTCTGGTCTTTCCTGCCTCTTAGATCATTCCCATACATGGTATTGCTGTACCCACAGAGGTGAAATTGCCCATTTATTGCTTTTATGAAATCCTAAGATATCATGGGTTTACTAAAGTCCACTGAAATTAGAAAGTCATGGAAAAGAGCCATAACTTCTCAGGTCCTCCCTAGAGTTTTCCTAAACCGATTACATTAAGAGCATGAGGGTCTTTTCCTTCTTTAACTGGGCACAGACATTCCTCTTTCAAGCATGAAGGGTCTTTCATTCACTGGATGGACTGGCTATAGAAGGAATTTTGGTTATAAGTAGAAACTATTTATTTTCCATTCTATGTACCTGACTTCATTTAGCCCTTGCAACATTTGTTTAAGAATAAATCATTATTGGGCGGTGCCTGTGGCTCAGAGGAGTAGGCCACCGGCCCCATATGCCGGAAGTGGTGGGGCCAAACCCAGCCCCCGCCAAAAACAGCAAAAAAAAAGAAAGAAAGAACGTACCATTATTCCTGATGCACGGGGTACCCCAGTGAAGGGAGGGACTCCCTGAACTAGCCAGAGAGTTCCTGGCTTCACATGGGAAGGAATTCAAGTGCAAGCCAACTAGCTATAGGAATGTTTATGGAGAGAGACAACCGAATGTACTCCACAGAGCAGGAGGGGAACTCCTGATGGGACAGTGATAACATTTTTATGTGTTCAGTAAGCCTGTTGGGAAATAGCTGCAAGTGACCAGAATTGTCTTATGGTCAGGCCATAAAGGTTTATCATGAACTGCTGTCACTGAAAGGTAAATCCAGTTTGTAAGGGATCCAGCTCAGTTTGTAAGGTATCAGCTTAGTAATTTATCCATCTTCTGGGGTCCCAGGGCAGCTACTTATGGGCAACTTCCCTGTGCAGGGCAGCTAGAGTCTGATGTCAGCCAAAATGGCTGTACTCAAGCTCTCTTGACCTTCCTTTTCCACTTTTATTCTTACATTATTCCCACTTTCCAGGCAAGGCAAATGAGGCTTAGAGTTAGTCCAAGGATATAAACACAAGAAATGGTAGAAACAGATTTCACATCCAGGGCTGACTGACTGTTAACTTGAAATTAACTTGGGTTTTGAAAGGCATAATGATTATCTACTCTGGTTTACTTTGCCACTCTAAAACTGCTTAGTTTTTCCATCAAATCTCTATGTTTCAAAAAATGGTCCTGTACTCCTAAAGACCCAAAGTAGGGATTACAGAGTAAAATTCATAGTGATTTAGTGTCATTTCAGAGAGAATAAGTTAAGGTAATCAAATTATCTAACCAACAGAAATACTGCCCTTTATTATTTTTAGGTATAAAAATGCAGATGGTGGGTCCATGCCCATTGCTCAGTGGTTAGGGTGTCAGCCACATACACCGGAGCTGGCGGATTCAAACCCAACCTGGGCCTGCTAAATAATGACAACTACAACAAAAAAATAACCAGGCATTGTGGCTGGTGCCTGTAATCCCAGCTACTTGGAAGGTTGAGGCAAGAGAATTGCATAAGCCCAAGAGTAAGAGGTTGCTGTGAGCTGTGATACCACAGGGCACTCTACTGAGGGCAACATAGTGCAACTCTGTCTCAAAAAAAAAAAAAAATTGGATAGAGACACAGGACACCTAATCATCAAACCTGCAGTTCACACAAAGAAATAGCTAATACTGATGATGTGATGACAGACAATGACAGTGACCACCACCATGATGATGATGAAGATGGTGATAATTGGCATTTATTTAACACTGCGTGGAGTACTTTACATATAGTATTTCTTTCAATCCTGAAAATTAAAAAGATATATGACTTACTTAAGTCTATTATTATCCTTATTTTAAGGTTAAAGGGCAAAGAGGCTAGCACAAGGCATTTATCTCAGAAGGACTGAAGCCAGGTTCCTCACCTTAACTGGGAGGCCTACATCCTTAACAACTAGATTCTTCTGCCTCAAGAACCTTAATGGCTTCCACAGATGACCCTACAGGATGGAATCAAGTACCAGGAGGAACAGGGAATATACTCCTCTTATCCCACTTTTATCTCCAGTCCTTAGAAGAGTACCTGGAACACAGTAGTGAGAGAGCTCAGGGAATTTCACCCCAAAATGTGACTCCTTGGCATAATGAGTAGCAAATTGAATCAAAGTCCTTAGAGATCAACAGATGTTGGATGGGGCCTTTCCTCTATCGCCATAAAAACCAGAAGGACCCATCAAGAAGAATAATTGTCTCCCTATTATCTATAGTAGGAAGGAGGATCAGCAATGCAACCAGACCTAGTCCAACCAATTTTAAAATAATGCTTGTCTCAGGTTAAGTCAATTTCCAAAAAGAATTGTGTGTAAGTCAATCTTTTCCCCGCATCCATTCATTCTCCCAAGTATCCATTTATCTCCTTATGGGGCATAGGAATATGGGATTGTTACCCATATTCCTCATCCCCTGCATCTAAAATGAGGGTACATAAGCTTCTGGACCCCATCTGGAATTGGGTAATCACTCTGTGATTCTCCTCATGTGCACAGTAAATACATTTGTAATCTCTTTCTGTTATTAATCTGCCTTATTGTGAGTTGATCTTTCAGCGAACCATCTGAGGGCAAAGGGGAAGTTCCCCTCTTTCCCACATAGAAACTCAATTAATAATTGCTAAATAACAAATTAAAGCCAAGTGTCTAAATCAGTAGAGCACCTAAAAAAGTTGAAAATAATCATACATAGATGTTTAAAATATTTTAGATAGAAGAAATACAGGATAGGAGAACTGGACTTAAAAATACTGAACACTCAGAGATCTAAATATAGATCTACCATTTGATCCTGTAATTCCTCTGTTAGGTATATATTGAGAAGACCATAAATCACGCTATAATACAGATATCTGTACCAGAATGTTCATTGCAGCCCAATTCACAATCGCTAGGTCATGGAAGAA
>CAUYQV010081452.1:0-39783 GCA_963574575.1 Galagoides demidoff
TTGGTAGAGTGCCGTGGCATCACAGCCCACAGCAATCTCAAACTCTTGGGCTGAAGCGATTGCTTGCCTCAGCCTCCCAAGTAGCTGGGAGTATAGGTGCCTGCCACAAGGCCTGGCTATTTTTTGGTTGCAGTTGTCATTGTTGTTTAGCTGGCCAGGGCCAGGTATGAACCCACTACTCTCGGTGTATGTGGCTGGCACTGTGACCACTATGCTATGGGTGCTGAGCCCTGAGAGGTTATTTTTCTTCATGTAAAGTTAATATGATAAAGGCACCACTGTTTAAGTTTCAGTATTCAAATATCATAGCAATTTCCAAACCTTAAATGAAGACTCTCAGAATGTTTTATCACTCTCTCTCCCTTTTAATTTTTAAATAGTATCTTCGAACCCACAGCTAAACTCAACTATAAAATATTACCTATAAAACTATGTGCTGATTTTTTTTAAGTTGCAGCACAAAAATGTATGCATGCTTAAAGCATACTGTTTCACTATGCTTGGTGATAAGCTTTACAAAAAACATGTATCAAGATAGACACAGAACTTCGGTTTTTGCAATTCAACATCAGGTTACTAAGACCTAAGACCTTGCCTCTAGTCCATTCAAATGCTGAATATTCCACAATTTATTTTCTCTTGTCCAAAGGCAACTCAAGGGCTTTTAGGCTGTTATGAATCATGCTGCAATTCCTCCACTAGAAAGCTTGCTACTAGTCAAGCTTCTCCTGGATATTTAGGAGCAGAATTAATGGGAATCTCCTGATACACAAATATTCAAGTTAATGAATTGAATGTCAAAACGGTTTCCAAAGCATGTGTCTACTTTTGATTGCACACCAGTAATGTTGCCACTGTAACCTTGAAATGTTTAAAGACGTTCTATTACTTACAACACTAGAGAACAAGGCACTGTACTCAAACTGCTACTTCAAAACAGGTCACAATTCCAGAAATGATCTTACATCCAAAAAAATTCTATCCAGCCAGCCAGGTATATGGCTGCCAACCAACTAATTATCACCTAAACCCCAGGATATCTAAGGACATATTTCTGCCACTAAGATCTTCACAATCAAGCATACATCTACACCTTTACAACTTTTCATAACCAGAGTTGGGCCAACTCCAAAAGGCCCACCAGATACTCGGAGCATTTCAAAATGCAGCAGCGCCTCAGCTGACCACCTCCTTAAGTTGACCTAATTTTCACAAACTGGACATGCACCACCCATACATATCAATATAGTAGTCCTAGTTCCTTTTGTTAACTATCCCCGTATGGTGACCAATTTGTTACAGTCTCTTGGGTGGTCAAATTACAAAAGTCCTACTGTATTAATACATGAACATGAATGACATGAACAAACTCCAATTTAGAATTTTGATAAAACAGAAGTCATTTAGACATATTAATCAAAATATGGATATATAACAGTGCTCCTTGGCTGATTAATTAAAAAATCTGTTGCCATGGCAGCGCCTGTAGCTCAAAGGAGTAGGGCGTCCACCCCACATGCCGGAGGTGGCGGGTTCAAACCCAACCGCAACCCAAAACTGCAAAAAACACCTGTTGCCTCAGAAGCATAAGATCTTGTTTTATTCATGTAACCAATCAAAAAAGTTGGCCCATACTGAGAGCTGAGACCTATTTTATTGAAGGAAAGGCAAGCTTAGAGCAAACTTAGGAGACTCCTTATAATCGCTCCAGGATACCCTTCCCCCAGGGCTCTTTAGTTTTTTACAACCTATACAAGTTACTACACACCCAAGACAGCACCTTGGTATTTGAGTTCCATGTAATTAATGCTAATTCCAAAAAATTACTAATTATATAAAAAAGAAGGATAGGTCGGCATGGTGTACCATGTGTAAAAGTAGTAGAGCATATAAAATTGTGGAGTCTGGGCATTTTATACAGGGAATAGAAGATTTAAGTGAGGACACTGAATGAGCTGTGTGTTTGTAATGATATGTCTATGCTATTTGGGGTCAAATTTCATATTGATCATGTGATCCCATCACTTAGGTTGAGATAAAAGCCAAGGGAGCACAGTGATCCACAGTGCTAATACTGGACTTTCAAAAAGATTATTAAACTGTGGGCACTCAATGGTAGCAGTAAAATAATAAATATGACTTGTTTGAATTTTATTTAAATACAAGTTAATACACTGGCACTATACTAAGCAGAGTCAGGTACACACAGAGCCTGGCTTGGACTACTTCCAAGAGGGCTTGGTAATTCCCGAGGCACCAACGGTGCTGAACTGTGTGATGCACGTGGCCGGCCCAACAGCCAACATGACTGAAGGACCACAACATACAATTATAAAATAATACCAACGCTCACAGGAACATAGTGGGGGGTTCAGGCTTGGATGAATAAACTAGGGAAACTAACCTGGTTGTTAATGCTAACCAAACGGCACTCTAATTAAAGCACATGTACAATTTAAGAAGCTCTCCGGAAAGACAATACAGCACCCTATCCTTCCCCATCCACAGTTATGCTTTCAGTTACCCATTGTCAACCACAATCCAAAACCATTACATAGAAAATCCCAGAAAGAAAGTTCATTCTTAAGTTTTAAATTGCATGTGGTTCTGAGTAGCGTGATGTTATCTTCCGCTGTTCTGCCCAGGACATGACTCACTCCACTGTTGAGCGTATCCACACTGTATAGTATGTGTTATATATGAAAAAACATTCTATAAATAAAAATAAATTCTATTCTTAAAAATAAATCCTAGGATTATTACCCGTGGTTTCAGGTATCCCCTAGGGATTTGGAACATTATCCCTTATGGATGGGGATGGGAGCAGAGCGGCTTCCACATGGGTTTTTTATATTTAAAACAAACTGATTTGAAGCAGCTTCCACTAAAAACATTAGTGGCACACGTAGCACACGTAGCCCATGGCTGTCCGGTCCTAGTTCTGGTTTTATCCATTAATAACTCTGTGATTTTCTGAAACACATCACTTAGGTTGAGATAAAAAAAAAAAAAAAATTCAATGGAGAAATGTGACCCACTGTGCCAACACTGGACTTTCAAAAATATTATTAAACTGTGGGCACTCAATGGTTCCTCATTAGTTAAATGGAAGTAAGAACAACACTGGTTGTTGAGAGGCATTAATCATACAATTGAAAGAATTTGTGCTACATTGTAAATGCTTTATAAGAGCTATCCTATATGCACTCTTAAGCTCCCACTGTAAGGAGTTACTCAAATAATTTTTGTCCACATATATTTTTATTTGGCTAGAAAAGGAAATGCAAGACAAAACACACTTTAGCATGACTCATTTCAGAATGCCCAGTTAATGGATTCAAAAACGTTAACAGATGAATGATGCCAGGATAAACAAGATAATCAACACTGACAATATTTTGAAAACACGCCCTAATAATATGAAGGAAAATCCTACCAGAATCACAAAATGGTCACTTTACCTACTTGGGAATAATGAATAAAGAATAATTGTCCTTTTTTTCAAAGTACTGAAATAAAAGGCTGACGCAGTCACAAATGAAGAACTGATAATCACCTTTCTGATTCTGACAAAAAACAACACTCTCATACACCACCAGCAGGGTGACAGACTAATAAAATATTTCAAAAGAGCAACTTAGAATGGATGCTAACTAATCTCTAATTCAGTCATAGTCACTTGCAGCAACTGATACAAAGGAAGTAACAAGACATTTACATGTAAAAATTCAAACTAGTTTGCCTTAATTATTTTGTTGGTTCTTTTGACTTGTTCAAATTCGATCTGCATCCATTGCAAAAGAAGAATTGGCATCCTTTTCCTGAGCTATGCCACAGAGTAGGAATAATTGCACTTTGCAAACAGGGGACACTGCATGAAGACACTGAGGTGGCCAGCTTGGGAACGGCATGTATAGCAAGTAACGTGTTCTGTTCGTGACTCGATCTTTCAAACTTCAGTGCCTTTGCACATGCTGTTCCCTGTTTTTGGACGATTATCTCCTCTCTCGCCTAGGAAGTTCCTGCTCCTCTTTCTGCATGGCAGGCACTATTTCTCTAAAAGTTAAGAAGATAATGTTTACCCAACTGTCACATTACCACAAGAAGAGGATTTAGATTTAGTCCTGCTCATCTTAATCACCTTCAAAACTTAGCACTGTGCCTGTAGAAAATAACTGATGCCTATTAAATACTGTTGAAAGGGTAAGCTGTTCCTCAAGGCCATTCAGGACTTTGGAAAGCTTTAGGAGCTCTTACACAGGGGGCCCTGTACAATATTCAAATGCACTACGTTCCACATGCAGTGTATTTAAAATTCTTAAGCTAGGAATACCTCATATAATTTATAATAAACTTTGCACTGATCAAATGTTCAGGTAAGGTCAAATTTTGTGGACACTGAACTGAACCCTCAGCTTTGAGGTTATGTTTTCTAGATATTTAACCCTTTGTTTCTGGTTTGTTGATTTTTTCTATATCTAAAGCTGTTCAGTGTCTTTCTCAAAGTACCTTTCATATCCTGCCAATGTACACATTCACATTGTAAATAAAATGTTTAAATGAAAATAAAAAATACCTATAATTCTCCTTCTATTATTAAGTGAAATTTTCCAAGTCCCAATATAACAGTAATCCATGTTAAGAAGTTGGGGTATACGGTTCCTGCTGTTTTCCTTAAACACTTTATACATCATAGAGAAGACTAGAAATAACCTAAATGCCTCAACATTAAATACATGCAGTAAGTATATCATTTACAAAATTCTTTCCATTGGTGATCTTGATGATTTTCTGAAATTTCCTGCAATTAAATAAATTCCTTTATTAATACATTAAATGGGATTTTTTAATATTATTTACATAGTATCACAAGCAAACTGGCTGTTATTGTGGCACACAAGTAGTTGCCAATCAAAAAATAAAAATTACTCAGGCAGCACCTATGACTCAGTGGGTAGGGCGCCGGCCCCATAAGCCGAGGGTGGCGAGTTCATACTTGACCCCAGCCAAACTGCAACAAAGAAAATAGCCGGGAGTTATGGCGGGCACCTGTAGTCCCAGCTATAGCAAGAGAATCACCTAAGCCCAAGAGCTGGAGGTTGCTGTGAGCTGTGACGCCACAGCACTCTAGCAAGGGCAATAGAGTAAGACTCTGTCTCTACCAAAAAAAAAAAAAAAAAAAAAATTACTCAATGATGGAAATAAGATGCTACGCGTGGTATGAAACACAGCTTGTGTGAAGCTAATGAAAAACCGTGATCAGGTAAATGACGATGGTAGAGAAAGATAATCTTGAAGCCTGTAATAAACTGCTATGATGTAATAAAACATAATGTTAATATAGTGGAATGAAAATCATGGGCAGAAGTCTTCTAAAATTGTACAAAACACTACAAGGCATTAGAATAAAATACCCATATTTACTCACTTTTTATCTACATAAAAAACCTGACAAACAACTGAAAGAATACCTGCCAAAAACAATAAAAGCAGCACAGGGATGAAAGGGAAGGATTTCGCCATCACTTCATTCCTGTCTCTACAGCTGCACTCATTTGGTAGCCTCTAACCAGATATGCTTTTTTAAATTCACATTGAGTAGAATTAAATAAAATATAAAATTCAGTCTCTCAATAGCAGCAGCCAGGCTTCAGAGGCTCGAAAAGCACCTGCAACTAAGGGCTACACAGACACAGAACTTTACCAATCATCACAGAACGAAGCGAGACCACGTCACCCTGTCTGCAGACAGCAGCAAGCAATCCCCCTCGTATCTCCTGTCCCCCTTTAAAAACTTAGGCCCTCCCATATTTCCCCTCACCGCCTCATCAAGGCAAGCCAGACAGAAGTCTCTTTTTCAGAGGCAGGGTGAAAAGGAGAGGCACATAGAGCAGCACACTGACAAATCCCCAGAAATGCAGCAGCAGATGGCTCGAGGTGGTAATCAGTCTAGCTTGGAGAGTAGGGGAGAAGGAAAACAGAGACTGAAACCATTAAAGGGCCACAAGCTTATTCAGAAAACTAAAAACCACAGAAAACTTCAGCGTTTGCAAAGTAATTACCCAAAGGGTGATGGTTTTAGTCCATCCTGATGTGGCTTGAGAGTAAAGGAAGGGCTCGGGTCAGCATCACCAACTAATACTTAAGAACACGAGCCACTTGAATTTATGCTGAGCTGCACTCACATTTTGCTGCCTGCAGGCAGCAGGCACAAGGACGTGTACACGTGTGTGGACAAGCACACATGCCCCACACACATCGGGGCTCACTGCCTTGGTTCCTTCACATACCAGAGAAGGGAGACTGTGGTCAAGCAGTGGACATTTCCTCCAGATGACCTTTCATCCACTACAAATTCTCCAAAAGCACCCAAATGTTTCCTGACCCAACAGCACAGTAGGGCTACCAAATAGAGAAAAGAACTTGAGTATGGGGTGGTGCCTGTGGCTCAAGGAGTAGGGCACCAAACCCATATGCCGGGGGTGGCAGGTTCAAGCCCGGCCCCTACTAAAACTGCAAGAGAAAAGAAGAAAAAAAAAAAAGAACTTGAGTAGGCCGCAAACATCCAGATGTCACCCGGCACTGAAACAAAACCAAACAGGACAAAGGAATCCCAAATGTTTTATTTTACATAAGGAAGAAGACAGTCAAGGCATGATGTGCTCACATAGACACCCAGTTTCTGGCAGAACTAGAATTATGAGCTAGTGTCAGTGCCCATTCCAACATATCAAATTTCTGATGCATTCAATATTGCCTGAGATGGCTAGAATCCAGGAATTCTGGTTTAATATGATTTGACAGATTGCAAAGTGAATGGTTGCATAACATAGCCTCTACCACTTCTAAAAAGCGACTGAAAATACGTTAGGCCCTAAGAAATTTCCTTCAGTGACCCTAACTTACAAACTCATCCCTGTCCACAGGTCGGCTCAGGCCGGTCTCTGCCAGCCCAGCTGGCACTGACCCCTCACCCTTCAGACATCACGTGCCAGCTCAGAAGCCTTGTGCTAAAGCTCCCCAGAGATTTCAGAATCAAACACTCAGGGCACTGGTGGGGGTATCCCTCCTACACAAACCTAATTGCTCCTGCAGGACAGCTGCCACCATGGAGGATGGCCTGCTTGGTGGAAACTAAAGAGGTTGGCAACTCTTCCTTCCAGGTCCATAAGAACTGCAGTGCTCTCTGTCCAAAGGAAAGGCAATTACAAGATACTGGAATCTAGAACCATGCATTGGGGCAATTCGATTTTAATGGGGTTCCTTAAGTGTATAGCTTCATGACACCCATAGATTTGATAGGAAATAACTGCCTAATGTAAAGTTACAACCTCACAATTACCCTTTCCATGTTTACCTTCTGTAAAGTACTAAGGAATTTGAGTAAATCATCTCATTAACCCTAAGAATACCACCCCTGGGTGGGGTGGAGGAACCTACTACCCCACTTACAAAGATGGAAAATGACAATAGGAAGCCAACAGAAAGGTAGGATCAAGATTTTTGGTTCATTGAACCTGTGGTAGGACCGTGGAGTCATCCTTTTAGTGTTGACGATGTGGTCTTCTGACAATGTCCACTATCAGAGCTGGGAAACTGTGGCTTGTTGCACACAAACTGGCAGCAGGGTGACCATCCAGGCATCGTCTCCCTGGTGGTCTTCAGGAAACTCAAACTCTTCGACCAAGCCTGCCTTCAGTTCTCATAGTACACACAGGAAGGTACAACTTGGGTTGACATAGATGCCTTCTTCAAGGCCATAAAATACAACAACTCTGGCTTGGCGCCCATAGCACAGGGGTTATGGCGCCAGCCACATACACCGAGGGTGGCGGGCTCAAACCCAGTGGGTATCAGCTAAAAACAACAATAACTGCAACAAAAAATGGCCAGTTGTTGTGGTGGGCACCTGTAGTCCCAGCTACTTGGGAGGCTGAAGCAGGAGAATTGCTTAAGCCCAAGAGTTTTAAGGTTGCTGTGAGCTGTGATGCCACTGCACTCTACCAAAGGCAACATGGTGAGACTCTGTCTCAACCAAAAAAAAAAAAAAAAAGCCTCCCCCACCCCCAAAGAACAGGCATTTCCTAAGACAGAAAGCACTCCAGAGCCTAGTTTTCACAGAGGGACTAAGAAATCAGCTATCAGGGATCCTGGGCATCCTCCCATCCACTACCAAGAGCAGCCACTTGATGGCAATCTTAGCCTATTCCCTTGGAATTCTTCCATAAAAGGAGACCCCAGAAGACTAGAAGTACCAAGCATGGGCTGCAGAATGTGGGCACAGCTAAAAAGGGCATCTTCACTTCACCTGAGTGTGCAATAGTAGGGGTATGAAGGGAGGGATGGACTGAGAGGGAAACTCTGCGCTGACATTCCCCCTTGGGTTCTTTTCCATCTCCACAAACTTCTCCGGGGACTTGACAGAGGTGACTACAGTTTCTGCAGTCCGGTAGCTCAGGACGATGGAAACCTCAGGCCCCATGATACATTCGCATCATAGACTCTAAGACGGTCAGACAAACAATACAATCAATGGCAAGATCCTGTTCCTTCGCCCCTGCAACAAAGAGGGGAAAACCCCAAAATGAAAAAGTTGACATTCCTTAGACGGTCGAACACCTGTTGAATAAAGCACCCCAGCACTTTCCTTGAAGGGGGGGGGGGGGATGGATTTACATCTTACAGAGAGAAGGCTCTCCAGTTTAAAAAAATACAATATATGGTAAATGGCTTCACTGCATAACTTCTATTTTTAGTGCCAGGAAGAGAGGGCTCTCCAAAATGTGGAATATTGGGGGGCGGGGGGGTTTTTGGTAGTGCTAACTTTTGATAATACATCCACTGTCTTAGCATGGATAATGACACATTTCCCCACAGGCTTCAATCTTGCCCTGCACGACTATTCCCTAACTCCTGCCTTCTCAATTTATAAAAAGAGTTTAGGCAGAGAGCAGAGAGTTTGCCAATATTTTCCTCAGAGGGATTCAGAAAGTGCCAGCTGAGAGCCTTCCAGCTCACCCTGTAAAACTCTGTAACACTTTCCAACTAAGCAAACTGGAAAGGCCTTTTCAAAGGACACTAGTAACAAAACCTGCAGGATAAACTGTGGGTGAGCCACGGAGGGAGGCAACAAGGGAGGGAACAGACTTGCTCTAGATTCCCCCCTCTTCTAAATCCACTCCAGGAGAAGGCAAGACACACCATGCTTTCGAATGCGTGAGTCACTTTGTGAATACCCTAATCGCACAGGAAGGAAAGAGAAATGTCAGAAATAAGAGACAGTTGAATGATTCCAAAATGGAGACCTTGGGCTGCCTTCACGCATCAGATAGCAATGTAACTTTGAGAGCCACGGAAAAGCAGAAGGAAGCTTCAGAGAGTAGAGGCTGACGTGGGAGCCACAGGCTCAGATGGCCTTCCCTGCCACCAAGCATGACCAGGATATCCCCACCTACCTGCCGAAGGGAAAGGCGGACTCAGTTAAGCATTAACCCAGATGGCAAAGGCAGGGCAGGTCACACAGGAAGAGGACCTGTGTGCAGAAAGAGCTGAATCAGCCTTTAGATCCAAAGCATGGACAGCACAACTACACAAGTAATAGGCCAGGAAACAGTGCAGAGAAGGAGAGACAGGTCTCAAGGAGTGGGGCTTGATGAACCCATGTAGAGGTTGAGCTCTCCTTGTACATCTCTGGGACAGGGCTGGCATCGAAGATTTGTATTACAGTCAAGGCTGGGCTGTCACTAGCCACTGCTCCCTCTGACAGGTAGGTCCAGGGTTATAAAACAGCTTGTATTTCCTTCATCGTCCCCACACCTCCTTGGATTAACAGACCTGTACTGTGTTATGATATCTGGGAAAGAAATGATGAAGAAACCAAATCCGGAATCTGCAGAAGCATTCTGTAGACCAGAGGAAGCTAGAATAAATGAATTTGGCAGCAGGTAAGATTAAATAACAAATTGTAAATTATAGGATTTATGGGCTGTGGGGGTAATTTCCCAAAAGCCTATCTAAGAATTATTCTTCTGGCTTTGGGATATACCATACAAGACTCTAAACATTTTATGTGGCTTGAGTAATAACAGGTTATTTCCAAAAGCTAAGTAAAAGGCCCACTAAGTTTGAGGGAAATGAGATCTAAAAAATTAACAAGCACAGCAAAAGTTCCCTGGTCTGCTGTGGTAAATGTGGTGATAATTAAAACTCCATAAATATACACATCATAGAATTCCAAGCATGAAATGGGTCAGAATTAGAAAACATATAAGACCTTCCTCTGGTGAGTGACAGTATCATCTTACAAGAAAGAACACAGATAAGCAAATCCTATTCTATTTTTTCTTTTTTCTTTTTTTGGTTAAAACTGAGTCTCATTCTGTCACCCTGTGTAGAGTGCCATGGTGCCATTGTAGCTCACAGCAACCTCAAACTCCTGGGTTTGGGGAGAAGTGATCCTCCTTCCTCAAGTCCCCAGAATAGTTGGGACAGGTGACACCCACCAACAAGCCCAGCTAAATTTTTTTTCTATTTTTATTAGAGATGGGGCCTTGTTCTTGCTCAGGCTCGTCTCCAACTTCTGAGCTCAAGCAGTCCACCCACCTTGGACTCCCAGAGTGGCAGAACAAATCCTATTCTCAAACAAGTCACCTCTGGCTGAAAGAAACCTGCCTGAACCACACAGGGGCTAGCCTTTCTATGCATGTTGACACCGAAACATGGCTAAAAAGCACTGCCTTATCCTACACTCCACCAGGCAGGGAAGAGGGATTACGGCTTCAGAAATAGAATTCCTTCAACCACCAAAGTCCTCAAATCATCCCACAATTTCCCCCCCAAACAATCCTGACTACAGACACATCCTTTCCCGACCATCTCAATTGCTGCTCCTCTGTTGGACCACACTGTTTGCCCTCAGGGCTCTTGGCTCAGCCTTCCTCTGGAGCAGCTCTCCCATTCCTGTGAATCCTGTTTCTCTCCCCCTTGGTGTAAGGGATTTAGGTCAAGTCATGCAGTCTTGCAAAAGCAAGCCCTCAGTAAATAAATGTTTGAATTTAATTCCATCCAGCTGAGATGAACAATGACTTCTCAAAGGTCAAACAGCTGTTAGGGTTTTCTGACTTTAAAAAAAGTGCTCTACTGTTACATAAGCACAAAAGAAAACATGTTGCAAATTTAACGTGGAAGCTAATTTAATCTAAAATAAGAATGAAATAAAACTGTCACCATCATAAGGCCTACTGGACTGTGACAGCCTGAATATTAATGCCCCTCAAAATCCTTGTGTAGAAGGCCCACCCACAATGTGACTGTATTTAAGAGGACCCCTGAGGAGGTGATAAAGCTTAGATGAAGTCATACGGGTGGGGCCCTGGTCTGATGGGGTGGTGTCCTCATAAGAAGAGGAAGAGAGGGCCCAGCCAGGATCCCGGCACTCAACAGGAACCTAGTTGGCCCCACCTTGCCCCACCTTGTGTTAGGTAATTGCTCCAGAAACAGACTCTAGGCATTTTTATCATACAAAACCCCCAGTCCTGTGGTCTGAGCTGACTGTTGTAAAGAGGTTGTGTGCCACAGGCATTAGAAAATGATCAACAGTCCCACCACTTGTTCTCTGCATCCTCAGGGCAGACAGGAAGACCATCACCATCTGAGTTCCTCACAGGGCTGAATCTAAGTGAAAACACACTTCAGGTCTCTTCAGTGTGCCCTTGAGGAAAAGTCAAATCTGGGATCCACTCAGAATTTTTTAAATTATTACACCCAGGCTGAGCATTCCCAACACTCACAGATAAGAGCAGTGGTGGCTAAAGTGCTATGGGAGGTGACAATGAAGAGCCCATCTGCTCTGGATTTGCTCAATAAATCAGAATCAAAAAAATGTGATGCCAGTGAAAGAGAGAATCTGGCTCTGAGAATGTCACTACCCTTCCACTTGTGGATTCGTATTCAAACACTATTTGGTACCTACTGTAAGCAGCCTCAGGAGCTGGGGGGGGGGGGGGCGCCGTGGGCGGACATGGGCCTCTGGCCTTCAGGCACCTTTAGCCCTAACAGACATGAGCTCAGGCATCTGGTACATTTTGGGCAAACAACATAAATCCATGTACAAGCATGAAAACTCCTAAAAATAGAGACAGTGGTGTTGATGAACTTCAAAAAGAACACCTACTTTAAAGAAGTCAACTGAAGAAAATGGTCCAGTGCAGAGGGTTGGTCACTCGGGTATGTGTGCACAAGTCAAAATTCCTTGCGTCACACACTCCAGATAGATTGTTATACAGGTTGTTATACAGGGTGTAAAGTTTTCCCAATTTTTTTTTTCAGACAGAGTTTCACTATGTTGCCTTGCTATGGCATCACAGCAACCTCACACCTCATTCTCCTGCCTCAGCCTCTCAAGTAGCTGGGACTACTGGTGCCCACCACCATTCCCAGCTATTTTTAGTATAGATGGGGTCTTACTCAAACTTTAGAGCTCAAGGGATCTCCCACTTCAGCCTCCCAGAGTGCTAGGATTACAGGCACGAACCACCAGGCCTGGCCTAGTCTTCCACAATGTAAACACAGACAGAGCCCAAGATTTGGAGGCAGGAGTCCTGGGTTCAAACCCTGATTGGCCATTTCTTAGCTGTTTGGACTTGTGCAAGTTACTTCACATGTTAGGCTCATTAAGCTAAACCACAAAATTATGGTAGTAAAAGTATCACACGTTGAGAGGTAGCTGAAATTTTTCATTTCCTTAAAAGCCCAACTGTAATTTCAAATACTAGCAAACATACTTTACATCTAAATAGGTATGACACAAATGTGGTTCAGAAGGTAAGGATGTGAAATCTCTGTAAGAGTAAAACTCTGACAAACACCCACTCCCACTGGCAATAGGAAAAACAGGATAAGTTGACATCTATCTGGAGGGGCAGGGTCCAGTGTGACCACTTCCAAAATGAAACCTGAAGTCCCAGCTGACAGATCTTCAGTTCCCCGGACAGAGAGCATGTCCACACTGAGGGCACAGGGGTGGCAGAGAAGGAGTGGTAAGGACGTGGGTGGCACACAGGCAAGCAGCCTGCTCGTTCATTCACACATATGGCTTCAGAGAGAGGCCAGACATTGAAGATAGAGCAACAGTCAAAGAAAGGAAAATTTCCTCTGGAACTCACAAGCGACTGAAGGTAGAGAGAACAATAAACAGCACACTACTGCATGACTACTACAGAGCCCAGCTGTGACAAATGCTAGCCGTCGCCCTGTAATCCTAGCACTCCCGGAGGCCGAGGTGGGTGGTTTATTCAGGAGTTGGAGACCAGCCTAAGCAAGAACGAGACACCCCCCCCCATCTCTACTAAAAATAGAAAAATTATCTGGACATTGTGGGTTCCCAGCTACTTGGGAGCCTGAGGCAAGAGGAGCTCTTGAGCCTAAGAGTTTGAGCTTACTGTGAGCTTGATACCACCCTACTCTACTGAGGGCAAAGAATGAGACTCGGTCTCCCCCACCCCAAAATAAAAGAAAAGAAAGAAATGCTACAGAAATAGGACTCTCATTAGGAGGCACTGGAACAGGAACTTGAAATACAGGTGGAGATGACATCACAGAGACATATAAATGGCAGTTCTAGAAAGAAGGACCAGCAAGAACAGGAAAAGAGCATACCTGGGATATCTGCACAGCAGAAAAACTCAAATAGGTCAAAAAAAGAAAGAGAATGAGATGGAGATGTACGAGAAGCCACATCAACATGGCAGAATGAAGCAGACACCTTAGAATCAGAAGGTGGCAAGGCACACGCTGATTTACATGTTTAAAGGATAATGCAGGCCGCTGCCTAGAAGCACACACAGATAGGCCAGGAGAGGACAGTGAGTTAGAGGAACCGCAAACTGGACCAATAGCAGGTGTGCAAGCTCAGATTCAACAGATACTGCGGATTTAAATTAGACAGGCTAGATGAAGGACAGAATGGGGAGGTCTGAAAAAAGAAGTAACATATGACTGCAAGGCTTTGCCCACCACAGCTGGAGGAAAGGAACCGCTACTACTGATAAAGAAGAGGACAGACAGGCAGGGGCAGATGGGAGACCATGGAGATAGACAATTAGCTTGGAACAGCTCAAGTGCATGCAGCCTCTCAAGAAATCAAACAGGCAAGTGGAGTTCAGGCGACATTCAAGCATGTCAAATGCTGCTGAATGGACAATCATTACTGGCTTGCTAAATGGCCCATCTTGAGGGACAAATGGGAGGAATGGGGATAGAGGACAGGGCTGGAGAATATAAACACAAACATAAATGGTGGTGAGTGAGATAGACCCTTTAGACCAGGGGTGTACAAGCTGCGGTCTTTGGCCCAAATACTGATTTTGTGAGGACTTTTCCTGCTTATCTGTGATATCAGATATCACAAAAAACATACACAATTTTTTTTTGGCAGCGGGGGGTCAGCTTTTGTTGGTGTTTGTGTATTCACTGTGTGTCCCAAGACAACTCTTATTCTTCCAAAGTGCAGCAAAGAAAAACAAACAAAAAAACACTAAGTACCTCTGCTTGACAGATTTTCTTTTGGAGAATTTTGCCATAAAGTAAGAACGTAATGAACTGGCAGGAAAATGCAGGTGAACGGAGGGTTTATTAGGGGAGAAATAAAAACCTGTTTTTTATAGTGAGGAGAACGATCTAGTAAAGAGCAGTAAGTTGTGGAAAATGAGGAATAATTTTCAAAATGATATATGAGAGAAGAGGGGTGTTAGATGATTAATCCACAAAAGAAGAAGTAGGCTAGATCCTTACAGAAGGCACTAAAGCTCTATTAAAAAAATTCCAAACCGGCTCGGCGCCTGTGGCTCAATCGGCTAAGGCGCCAGCCACGTACACCTAAGGTGGCAGGTTCAAATCCCCAGCCCGGGCCCACCAAAAAACAATGATAGTTGCAACCAAAAAATGGCCGGGCATTGTGGCGGGCACCTGTGGTCCCAGCTACTTGGGAGGCGGAGGTAGGAGACTCACTTGAGCCCAGGAGGAGGAGGGGAGCTCCATCTCAAAAAAAAAAAAAATTCCAAGCCACATGTAGCAGTGCGCCCCTCCCAAGGCAGGAAGATCACTGGAGCCCAGGAGTTCAAGGCTAGATTGGGAAACACAGCAAAACCCCAGTCCCCAAAAAGGGAGGAGGGGAGCAAGCAAGTCCAGATTATAATAGATTCCCATCCACTTGAAGGTGAGCTTCTCTAAGAACAAGAGGAAGCAAGAAAAGGCTGCAGCTAACAGACCTGAATCTATCTCTCAGACACTACAATCCCACACATCACACCTCTGCCCTGCGCTGACTCGCCTCCCAGGTGAGGATGCCTGTGCAGCGTGCCCCTCCTATTAAAGCAGCCTAAGATCTGATGAGAATGAGGGTGCAAGCAGGGAAACACTGCCTGGATCACAGAACTGACAAAAGAGGCAGGACAAGAGAACTGGAGGGGCAGTGGTGGGGCGCACAAAGTCACCCAGAGCAGAGTACATTAACCTCCATGGGCACCTCCATTCTTAAAATGCATGCAAGCACCTCTACCTACTGGAAGCGTGGCACCTCACTGTCACTTAAATGGGATTTCTGGTTCCAATCAGTCTTCAGCATGATCCATTCCTTCCAGCTAAGCTTCTCATCAAGGCTCAAAATGCCTCACCTGTAAAATGATGATTTTGACCTATATACCTGTAAAAGTACTCTTCCTGCCCTAGCAATCCTCAATACAAGTGGCTTGGCCACAGAAACCTGCCTCTGCAGCTATTTGTCCCCAAGACTCTGACAATGAAAATCCAGTCAAACAGTGATTTGCTGGAGTCCACCCCAAGCACCAAAACGACCCTTCTCAACACCAAGGCCTTCCTCAAAAAGGTTCTAGCATCTTGCAAGGTTCAAAGAAATGTAACTTCTTCAATGGAGTTTTCTTGGTAGCTCACCTGCCTCCCTTGGAGCCTCCTGCACTCACCTAAACCCCTCAGTTTGATTTTTAAGTATTCATCCTACAGCATTTTATCCTGCTTCACAAATTTTAAGTTGTCTACGTTTTTCTCTCACATTAGCAGACACATTTCACTATTTAGATGGCTCATACTCCCAGAATAATTGGAAGCATTTTTTTGTCCTTTCTTAATATTATATCAAAAATAGTGGTGCATCACTCAATGACAGTTAGATGGGATGAAATAAGGTGTTGGGACTGACTCTATCACCAAAATAAGCAAATCAAGCTCAGTTTCTATTATCCATGATGTCTCTGACACTACCCCCAAACTGCAGTACTCAACAGATTACAATCTGATTGAGAATGCCCCACCTGGCTTGGTGCCTAGTGGCTCAAGTAGCTAAGGCGCCAGCCACATACACCTAAGGTAGCGGGTTCGAATCCAGCCCGGCCCCGCCAAAACAACAATGACAGCTGCAACAAAAAATAGCTGGGCATTGTGGCGGGCACCTGTGGTCCCAGCTACTTGGGAGGCTGAGGCAGGAGACTCGCTTGAGCCCAGGAGTTGGGGAGATTGCTGTGAGCTGTGACTGCTACAGCACTCTACCCAGGTGGATAGCTTGAGGCCCTGTCTCAAAAAAAAAAAAAAAAAAAGAGAGAGAGAGAGAGAGAGAATGCCCCACCTAGTTACCTAAGTTACTTTACCCAGTATTCTTTCCCATGGAGTGTCTCATATATCACAGGACTCGAGAAAGGAAAGTGTTAGAGAAAAATCAGCTTATTATCCAAGCTGCAGCAGCTGCCTTAAAGAGTAAACAGAGCTGATGCTCCCTACAGCTTGCAGGGATGAGACCAGCACTTACATGGCAGCACTTGGGGTACAGCAGAAGGGTAAGTCACTTTCTACAAGAGGAAAAAAAAAAAATTCTTTCCTATTGAAGTAGGGACCAACTTTAGAACCGAAAGCCTCAGGCCAAAAGAGATGGGAAAGGTGCCCCCTCTGTGAAGGGCAAGTGATCATGCATCCAGGACACTCATTTCAAATACGGTTCCATAAAAAACCATTAATCAGATCATGTACCCTACCTATTCTGATTGTAAGTCTTAAGTCATTTTTATGACTTTTGTGAATACATATTGTGCACAATGAATTGGGCCTATCATTCCATAGACATCAGAATATCTGAGAAAGACTAAAGATTCTGAAGGGAGTTTTACCGCAGCTGGGGTAGGGTACACATCACATCTGGGGAATGTCCTATTATCTGCACTTAACAACCCTGGCTACACATTACATTGGTGGCTTTTGCAAGAAAGTTCACATGCCCCTCCTGTGATTTCCAGCTTACAAAATCAACAAATTATTAAAACTTATAAGGCAAATGAACAGAACAAAATAATGAGGGTAGCCAATGAGAACTGTAATTTTTTGATTCCCCTTCACTATCAATTCAATTATAAGCCATAATAAAGCTCAGAAATATGCTCCCTCATGCTCCCTCTTTTCCGAAGCAAAATTTCACTTATCTCCTTCAAAAAAAATTGCTGCTTTAAAAAAAATAAATAATGTTCCTACAAAAAAAAAATTTTTTTAAATAATAGCTTTGTGGAGGGATCCAAAATTACTCCTTTGTAAGTGGCAGCTAAAAGCATTCTGGAGCTCTAATCCAGATAGCCTGAGTTTGCATTCTGGCTCTGCTACTTAATAGCTAGGTAGGTAAATTGCTAATCCGCTCTTAGTACAGTTTCCTCATCTATAAAATCCCGTGCACTGAAGATTAAGTAAAATGCAGTTGAAGTAATAGAACACAAACTGGCAAATAGCAAGAACTCGATATAGGCTGGCTATGCACGTACTGCCCAGAGTAAGACGCAAAGGAAATAAACAGATGCAGGTTCCTTACATCTAGTCAAGAGGGTTTTGCTGGCCTAAGGGCTTACTGATCGGAGATGACATTTATAGGAAGCAAAGGAAATTCAAATACAGCTAATAGCTCCCTCTCTTACTGTGTAATTATGTGTACTCATTATTTGTGTAGCATGTTAGTATTTAAATGTCCCTAATTTCAGACCCAGCAGGCCAGGGGCCCTCAAAGAGTGGCCAAGGTCTCTGCCTCTGCCAATCCCTTCCAAAGCTTTTCGTCAATTTATTACAGCCAAGAAAAGTAGCATTATCCACAGCAGAAAGCAGACAGAAAGCTGACCATCATAATCTTAGCACCATCTCACCCTCTAGCCCAGGTACAACCAATTAATGATGGCTTTAATTCCTACGCAGACAACACATGAGGCTGTTTCAAGACCTACATGTGCCACCTCTAGGAGAGAAAAAAAGAACTTCATTCCTTGTCATTTTAGAACCACAAAAGCAACAATGATGGCGAACATGGATTTTATGACACAAAAAGTAAGGTCTCTCCACTATCTTATGTCTTGTTTGCCAACTTATTACTACTTGTAGACCTGCAAAACTGGGTGGCTGAAGCCAGAGACAAGCTGTGGTGTCTGCACACTGTTAACAGACACCAAATGACGACCCCACACACAAACTGTAAGGGAAAGGGCTGCCTGCTCATTGTGAAAGCATGCCAACAAATTTACCAGAAGGGATGTCAATTTGTTCTCAAATTAGATAAAAATTATGTCAAGCCCATTCTATGGTTAATGCTAAGAATTACCATAAAAACAAATAAATTTTCCCAGGAAAGTCTAGCAGAACTAATAATGCAGAAATCTGTAGTATCTTTGTTTAAAAACTGACATGGAAAATCAAAATGAAACACCATTCCTTTCAATACTATTGTTGCAAAGATTTGGTATAATTTTCCTGCATTCTGCTTTGCAAAATAAGTACTGGATTCAAAGTGGCAGGACTTCAACTCAAATTCCAATTCTGCCATTGTAAACAGTAAGTGGCTGTGTGACTTTTTGTGAAAATAAATGACTTCATGGTGGACAGTCTTTAAACTCTACCACTAGACAAATTCCTGTGACAATTACTTTTGAAAAGGAAGCTAGAGGGGCTTAGAGACTGATCCTAAGGAAAAGAAAAACATACTTTGTGTGAATTAAAATCACTATAATCCATCCCTCACCCCTACTAACCTCACCTCTGGTTTTATCTGACCTTTAGGTCAAGGTCCTTCTATGAGATAGGGATAGGATATGAGTGATGATGGACCACAAAGCATCCACTGAAACTCCAGTGACCCACACATCCACTCACACACACAAACACACACTCCTACTCTCCACCTCATCAGCCTTACAGCCTTGATCCCTGCTGTTTCAGCTTTCTCTGGATCTCACAGATTTCAGGACAAGTGCGCCCACAGAAAAGGAGTTATTCATTCTCATGGTTCTACTTTCCTGCTTTCCCAGTATCCCACCTCATCCCTCAAAACAAGAAAGCACTTTGTCTAACATGTTAGCTGCCATCAAGATAATGATCCTACAAACACGCTCCATTTCAGAAACACGGGGATATGTTTACTCAGAACTAGTATAGAAATCCAATCTACAGAATAACAAGGTGGCCTTGGAACAATGCCTGCACAAACACCAACACAAACCAGAAAATGCCACCACATTCACAGCCATTTCACAACCAAGAGGGAAGTCTGCTATCCCCAGATTTCTTTAAAGACAGGTACATCTTTAAATCATTCTGGCACCATCCTCATAAAAAGTTAGGGTTTTGTTATGTTAGTTTGCTTTTCATCCAAATAAAGTCTTCAGTGATCCCAATGGTGATGCCTTTACCAACTTTTCATAGCATTTCTTCTGAGCTCTCAACAATGCAAAACTCAAAGCCAACTGGTTGGCAGCACTGTCTCCTTCATTTACTGAAGTTCTACCTTTACTAAATCCTATACAACAGGCAGGCTTCTCCTGAAAGCTGGTGTTTGCCAGTTAAGAGAAGACAGGTTGTTTTCCCCCTTCCCTGTCGGCAATTCAAATACTAAGACTTTACTCCTCCTAAATAGCACTCTGAGCACTGCAAATGAAAAGTCCAAAACTGGAACTCCTATCGCACTAGTAATTACTCTAGGATTCAGGGACATTCTCCCTCATCACCACCACCACCCCCTGCACACACACAAACTTAATCAAGCAAAACACTTGATGCACGGTGAGTCACTGGCAATAAACAAGAACTATCAGGGCAACAATACTCTAAACAGACACAGGGTTTAGAGTTTACAGTAGTGTAAGTAACGAATGGATAGGGTCCCTATCTGCTGGATAACCACAAAAACAGGCAGGATACCCTTCAGGACAACAGCATACTGAGGTCCAAACTCTACGAGATGGCAATAAGTTCCACAAGTTACTTTGTTTTCTGCAAACTTAAGACTCAAAATGGGCCTTTCCCATACATGTTGGCCCAGATCTGTTGGAGGACACACACATGACTGAGCCACTATGGCCTTAATGGTTGACCTCCAAAATCAAGTCACCCATAAGGAAAAATGCCCAGGGGGGTGGGGCGAGCCACTTGCTTCATGTCACGCAATAGTGAAAGAAAAGGGCACAACTTGGATGAACGGCGGAGTTCAGAGAGGTCATCTCAGAAAACTTGTCCGCAGCCCCGTGGAAACAGCAACAGGTCCTGCCTATAAGCACGAATGGAACAAAAAGCCACCAGACAACTCACCTGACAACTAAGCAGGTCACGGTGTCCTTTTGCACTCTGGCAAAGATCAAGTACAGCATACATGATGACCCCTGTGACCAGAGCCAAATCTCTTAAAAACTGACAGAATTACCTCTTTCTCATCTCCTTACCCTCAGCAAGTATAAACCAAAACATGTCAATTCATTCACATTTCACTGTGACCCTGACAGATAAGTGCATGAGAGATTGTAGAAAGCCATCCCAGCTGCTTCCCCTGAAATGAAATAGCAGACTTCAACCAAATGTTTTTTCTCAAATGGTTTTTTGGGGTTGATTTCATCTGAATTGTACTGACCCTGTTAAAAAGTGACATCGGAACAACTAAGGAGTTTAAGTTTCCTTCCAGGCTTCAAGGAGCCATCTGATAACCATCCAGGAAAAGGCATGCTTCTGGAGGCAAAGGAATGCTAAGCCCCTGTATCCTCTGTAGCAACCTGCCTGGCCTCACAGAAGGAAGGAAGGAAGTAGGTACTTAGAAGGCAGTTGAGCCAGAGAGCAGGAAGGGTAGCAGGCACATGGATTTAAGCTATTTCCTATACAAACAGGAGACAAAAACTAAGGACTCCACAGCTCACCAAGATCATCAGTGGGTTCTACTCACATACCTGAGTGCAAAGACAAATACCCATAGAAAAACCGGTAAGACAAACTCCACACTCAAACCAGGATCTAGGGAACAGACTAAGGAAGGCATTTTGTCCATCATATTATGCAGTACATAAAGAAATATTAATAAAAAATCTAGAAACAAAACAGGATGCCCAGAGTACGTACTCACATAGTTTACAGACTGCCATTAGGTGCACAGACCAAGAAACACAAGCTGTTGAACAACATCCAACTTAGAAACGAGGCTGTGCTCAGAGATATTGTATATTCCAACAAGATGGTCCAACAAGAATCAACTCACCATTCACTGTTTTCAGGCTCCCAGCAATGCCTTCCCCATGTTGCCTCTTCTGGGAATTCTTGAACTCCTTCAGAGACAAATAAAGGACTTTACGGACCACCCTTTCTTCTGACCATGGAATCCCATCACTGTCATCCTGCAGAAACATAAGAATAAACTCTTTTTAAAATTTGCAAACAAATATTGTGTGACCAAGACAATTCCCACCTCTGGAAATGCAAATGGCATCACAAGATAAAGGGGACAATCCTGGCCCTTCTGGACAGACCTCAAGCAACAGCTGGGAGAAATACACAACTATCTCATGTCCTTAACACTCCACACACCCAATACATTCATTAACTACTACTAGGGCAGTCTTATATTCCTGACAATTCAGAACAAGGAGCTATTATACCCACAACCACAGGTGTGATCAACGGTTTTACCAGAGTTTTATAAAGTGAGTAATGGCACAGTGCATATGCACTGTAATGTGTACTGCGCTCTTTTGTAAATTTTGTTGTCTGTGTTGGGAGTTGAGAAGATACAGCAAATATAGGTGCTGCCTTCAAGGAATTTGCACTTCAAGCAGAAAAAAAAAATGGAATTTCATCTGCATCAGACTCATAGATGAAAAAGGAAAGATCACTCCAAATGGGACAGTTGATCTTGGTGGAGTACAGGTGACACCGCAGTCTTTTCCTTACATGTACACTTTAATAACAGACCTTGAAGGTCTCTTTTAAATGTGTGGCGGAGATCCAATCCAAGTTCTTTAGAAAAGAATTACCAAAATGAAAGCCAGGTAAAGGGGGGGAGGGGGCAGGTCGACGAGCAGCCCACCCAGAGGCCATCCCAGCAACTCCAATAGTAAAGAGATAACATTAAAACTTTAAAAAGCACAGAAGATGAGGAAGAAACTGAGCAGGGACTTATAACAGAGCAAGAGCTAGAAAGATGGAAATGGCTGCCTCTAGTCCCTAAACATAGGTCAATGGGAGGAGCCAGCAAGGGAGCTGTTATAGCTTTCAGACCTTGGTTCATGTGACTCAAAGGTTCTCTTCTGAGGCTATCTGCACACTGCTACTGGCACACCTACTTCAAATCATTAAGCCTTTTATAATTAAAGTCAATTTAGAGATGGATCTGTTTGAATGCATACATTTTGGGCCTTTAAAAGAATAAGAAAAACATTAATATCCTCAATGAAAGCAGAATGTTGGTCATTAGGCTTCCAGGTGACACCACAGAGAACTCTTAATACATGGTCAGTCTGAGTTGTTTCACAAGTTGGTACAAAAAGGTTTGGTTTTTCTTCTCTGCCACTAAAACAGTGTAAAACCTCCACGGGACTCAATGAGAGGGCTGGATTACATTCCTAAACTCTGCATAAACATAATCTACATCTTAGAAGTCCAACCACATAGAGAGTCTAAGCTCTAAATACCTCAAACTGCAGTTCTGTTAAGCTCTGAGGATTTCCTAGAATGAGAACAATTCTCCATCTTCCACAGTGAAGAGGAGAAAAGCCCAATGAAGCCAGAGAGCTAGGATTTCTACCTTCCCCTGTGCATCCCACACGCTCTCCTCACTGGGGTGTCTGTTTGCTGGGCACAACATGTACACCCTGTATTCCTGGCCACTCTCCTGCCAAGACATCCGCAGACCACAGCGATCCTTAGGATCTAGACATCAAGGATAAACAAAGGCAGCAAACTTTACCTCAACCCAACAACAAAAAAAATAATAATTTCAAAACTGTCACCAAGCGCAGGTCACTAGAGACCTCCCCATCACCTGATTAAAAAACCAGAAAAACGCAGCACTCCAACCAGAACCCATGTAAAAAACCCAACCCAAGTAAAACACAATGTGTGTGACTATACTTGAAGGGAATGACATGGCTAAATTTTTATAACAACTTCCTTGAGTGTGCATAAAAGCTGTGCCAGCATGTTAGCAGTGACTGAAGGATAGCGTTAACTGCAGGAGAGCGCAATGCTTCCTGGGCAGAATGCACTGTTTCAGCAGCCTCCCTCCGTTCACAGAGGCTGTCAGAGTTCTCTCCTCATCACCACCAGGTTCCTGCTCTCAGCCTTTGCATCCACACAACAATCAGTGACATGAGATTATAATTTCCTACATGTACACAGTTTATAAATTATAAAGCCCCAAAACAGCTTTTTCAATGTACAACCCCAGCGACAATTTACTGCATCCTGTGCAGGTTGGTGCCTTCGCCCTGACTGTGTGCTCCACATGAGAGAATTATACCCCTACAAGCATGTCTAATTAAGACATAAACCACGTGAGATGAAAACTCCTGCACAGGAAGAGCATTTAAGGTTCAGTTACTGACACAAGCAGCTTCATAACACCTATAAAGTGCTTTAAATACAGAAGACACAGATTAAGGGGTTTTGAATGCTAAACATTAAAACTCAAACTTTAAACACACAAGTGCTTGTTTCTGTAACCTACAATGCTGGTCGAGACTTGGGGCCTCCTTCAATGCCGATACAAGACACAAACCCAGTAGATACTAAGTAGGCTCTGTGCTGTTGCTAAAAAACCCCACCGATAAACAGTAATCCACAATATTCCGATTATGCTGCCCTTCCCGCCTGCACTTCAAACCTGACATTCCAACCTAACAGACATAGGCAGCAGAGGTGGGCCTGACTCAACCTCCAGGCTATGCCGGGGAACAGAAAGTGAGAAAGAACCTCTGAGTCATGTGAACCGAGGCTGAAAACCTTAACTTTACATTTACTCTGCTGTGGATGTATCCTTGTTCAGAATCATGACAGTACTGATCTAGAAAACAGCACCAGAGGCCAAGCCAACTTGAAATACATATATTAAAGACAGGGCTTCCTTCTTATTTTCTTTTTCAACAGCGGTTTTAATTAACTAATCAACTGTAGGGTCAGAAAATCATTTCTCTTGTTCACCACTGTATTAATCATTTCTCTTGTTCCTGTTACTGTATTCCAGGCTTCTAAACAAGCCTGATATGATAAGAGTACAGTAAATATTTCTGGAATCAATTAAAAACTCCACAAGGCTCAGTCCTACCCTTCCCACATTAGCCCTGCCAGTGCCTAACCTTGACCAACATCCAGTATGTTTTAAGTGAAAAGCCAGAAATCAGTGTTACACCCCTCCCCCCATAAAACACAGTGACTAATCCAAGAAGGCTACACCTCTCATTCTCAGCAGTAAACCGCCCTCCTACTAAGAAGCACCTGCTCAACAGTGCAGCCACCACCCCCTCCTGGGTTCCCTGCAGACAAGCCCAGAATGCCCACCTAGACATATGACACATCCATGTTCTTTGGTGGGGCTCATATCCAAAGCTTCTGCCATGTTCCCTTCTGCTCCATATTCTTTTGCATTTACAACATCCCACACTTGCTCTTCCCTCTGCTTCTCTTACCAGACCTGTTGAGCGTCCTTCTCCTTTGTCTCCCTCATTATACTCTCCTCACCTTCTATATCCAGCTATCCATTCCTAAGTCACTATGCTCAAATAACCTAAATACATGCCATTCATGCCTTGGTGTTTGAAAATGCAAATTACACCCTTTCTACAACACTGGAGGTGACATGGCTGGGCTCAGCGACAGGAAGGATGTGACAGTACAGAACTCAGAGAAGATGAAAAGCATTTCATGGCCTGCTCCTGAATGACCCACACCACCAGACTGCCTGTCCACTTGGGTTTATTGATCAACATCAACACAGAAGATATAGTAATAAACTCTAAAAGGAAAAGACAGGGTTTTCTTTTAGCTTGTGAGACGTTTGGCATCCTCTGAAAAAACTGGTGAATTTATCAAAAATAGCAACTAGTAGAGAATCAACCTTGTATGATACAGTCATAACACTTGCTACTAAAACAGTGGTTCTCAACCTTCCTAATGCTGCGACCCTTTAATACAGTTCCTATGGGTCGCGACCCACAGGTTGAGAACCGCTATACTAAAAGGGAAGAGAAGACCATACAACCCCTCACTCCTCTAAGTCCTATAAAAGACTCATAGGATTAAGGAGCAGAGAAAGTATGCCCATTCCAGGCAGGGAGGCTCACACCTGTAATCATAGCATTCTGGAAGGCAGAAGCAAAAGGGTCCCTTGGCTTCAGGAGTTCAAGACCAGCCTGAGCAAGAGCAAGACGCATTCCTACTAAAAACAGAAAAATTAGTTGGGCACTGTGGCAAGCACCTGTAGTCCCAGCTACTCAGGAGGCTGAGGTAGGAGGATCACTTCTACCCAGGAGTTTACAGTTGCTGTGAGCTAGGCTGACACTGGGCACTCTGGCCCAAGGCAACAGGGTGAGACTCTGTCTCCAAAAAAAGGAAAAGAAGAAAAGAAAGTAAGCCCACGAAGACACTATACACCTTTTAGCAAGGGGCATGATTTCACAATTCTCCAGAGTTCACAGTTCATGTTAGAGATTAAACATAGACCACCTGCACCATAAGCACATGGCATCCTGCTAGAAATGCAGGCTCCCAGGCCCCACCCAGACCTACTGGCTCAGAATATGCACTTTACCAAGTCCCCCAAGTGATTCCTTGCAAGCAAGTCAGGTTTCAGGAGCACAGCTGAGCACACGGGTGACCATCCTGAGCCTATTTCATGTTGCTTCCCAATTTCCATCAGATAGGCACAGGAAAAGGTAAGATGAAACCCCAAGGTGAAAGCTACTTACTGTTGCCAATATTAATGTCAGAATTTGAAGGTATATATATGAGAAATCTTCCCTTTGCCCACTCTTCAGTGATCAAAGTACACAGGTGAAAATAATAAAAAGGAAATGGCACTAGGTAATGCCAGTTCCTTCAATCATTCCTTATGTAACACCATCTCTCAACCCTTCTCTTCTGGTTACCTAAATTGGGGTTAATTCTCCTTTAAAATGCAACACTCAGAATTAAACACCCATTAAAACCTGAGATTTAAATAGTCCCGAAGATTAAAATAATCTTTAAGAAGGGGATCGACATATACAGCAGTATCAATTCTATTTCCATGCATAACTTAGGATAAAATTTAGCAGTCCCATTACACTGTGGGATCTCATTAAGCCTGCAGTTAACAAAGCCCTCCACAGTGATTTTGTTTGTTTCTTTGGGGGACTAGGAAGGGAAAAGTAAACGTACTTTATCACAGTAAGAAAAGAACCAAAGGAAGAACTCAATCCAACCAATAAAACGCACAACTTTCAACTGTACACTTTTATTTCTGTGATGTGCTCCCTCTGTCCCTTTTGTGTTCAAAAAAACAACAGCAAACACAAAAACAGAAACTGCTGTACAGACCACTGTCAAAAAGTCATGCGTGCATAATAATATTAACCAAGTTATATTCACACCAGATTAAAGAATTGCTTTAAGAGAATGAAACCCATGCACAGTCCATGGCTTTAAAGCTGGATTATTGTTTTGATGATACTTTTTAACTAAACCAAGAGTTCATATGATTTGTCTCAAGATGGGCCCAGTTAGAGTGTCCTTATGGGCTGCTATTCTCTGATGACACTCAACTATTCAACAAGATGGATATCAAAATCTCTGCAGAGGATTCACATACCTTAGTGCAACAAAAAAGGGACATCCAGGTCAATGGTCAATAAAGCTTGCAGAACAAGTGCTAGACAGAAGATGATACCCTGGCAGTCACCCAAGGATAGTAACACCAGAGGAATGGTATCCTTGGACTTGCAGTGATAGCTAACAGCTTCTGGGTGCTGCTCACAAGGTATGGAGTTATTTACAAACCATGATTTCTCTGGGCAGCCTCCCCACCATATAAGGTCGCTGTCACTATTTGCTCTCTTTAGTTTACTATGTATGGCAAAAAAAGTAGTCACAAATTCTTTTAGTTATTTGTTAGAGGTGAGTTTTGGTGTTTTCCCAAAGGTGATGTAGCTAGCCAGAAACGGGAGCTGGAACAGGTAGTCAGTCTACAGCAGATGCTGGATCAGGAAAGTGGTGGAGGAAGTGAAATTTTAAAGCTCAGAAAAATCTATTCGTAGCAAGAACACATTAAATGTGCAATGCATATTGACTCCTAAATGAAAGCTAAATAAAAAATTAGTGGTCTATAGAGGCTTAATGTAAGAGATATGTTAAAAACTAAAACATAGTGGAAGGGGACAAAAAAACAAGAAATAAGGAAAGTAAACAGCACTACTACTTAGTAAAAGGGGGAGGGAGAATTCTATTCCTAGCCTGTACAGTTTCCTTGTATGATAGAAAGACTGGTCACACAGCCTTGTGCAATTTGTCAATGCTTGTTTTTTATCATGGTTTCCAATTCAAGCCACCTCGATTTAGGAAAGGAAAAATAAGGATAAAAATGGTTCAGGTTTTCTCATTCCTCATCAATTGCAACTATTTAAAAATGGGGGGGGGAGTGAAGATTGTTAATTTCCTATCACTTGCAGGCAAACTGCATAAGAGACTCCTGCATCACAGGCAGAGGGGTCAAATCATTTATTACTGAACCCAGACCACGGATGGAAATGATGGGGCGACAGCTGTTGGAAACTGGGTTAGGAGCCAACCACTAAGCCAGAGCAGAGATCCTTTCTTATACACATCACCAAACTAAACTGAAATTAGTATAATAAATACTATAACAAACAAGGTCTGAAAGTACAGTTCACACTTATGTCTTAAATGGAAATTCAGAACACCCTACTCATGTTTGTAATATCATTCTGCCCATGAAACGTGACACCGGGGTGGGGGGAGGGGGTGGAACCAGGCACAGACAGCTACAGAAACCACTGCATTCCACAAAAGCACTCCTGCTTCCACAAGGAGGGAGTCAAGCAAGTCAAAAGCTCTTCACAACCTCAAGTAACTAAAACAAATAGATGCTGAAATGGGAAAACAGCCTTCAAGTTGATGGGGGCATAGCAGTTGTCAGAAGAGAGCACTCAAGAGTGACAGGTATGAAGCCCATCTTCTCACATGGAACTTTATTATTAAAACTTACCGAAGTGCTTCAGCCCTCCTATGAAAGCTATAACCCAGTTATAGCCCAAGAAGAACGGGAAGGGGGAGAGAGAGGGGGGAGGATGGGTGGGTGGAGGTGAGTGGTGGGACCACACCTGTGGTGCATCTTACAAAGGTACATGTGAAATTTACTAGGTATAGAATATAAATGTCTTAACACAATAACTAAGAAAATGCCGTGAAGGCTATGTTAACCAGTTTGATGCAAATATTTCAAATTGTATAGAAAACCAGCACATTGTACCCCATGATTGCATTAATGTACACAGCTATGATTTAATTAAAAAAAAATTTTTTTTGCAGAAGTGCTAAGACAAACCATTGAGTATTTGGATTACGGGAACCATTGGATAAGTTACCAACAATATCAACTAAATATGTCCTGTTCTTACCTATCTTGCCAAAGCTATCCAGGTGGAGGGACGTGGCTTTTACCCATTAACTACTTCTTGATTTTTTTTTTTTTTCGCCAGGGCTGGGTTTGAACGCACCACCTCTGACATATGGGGCCAGTGCCCTACCCCTTTGAGCCACAGGCACTGCCCTACTTTTTTTTTTTTTTTTTAATGGTGAAAGATTCTCACTCTGTGGCTCTGGGTGGAGTACCATAAGAGGTGTCATAGTCAATACCAAACCTCAAACTCTTAGGCTCAAGAGATCCTACTGCCTCAGCCTCCTTAGTAGCTGGGACTACAAGTACTCACCACAACACCCAGCTCGGTTTTCTATTTTTAATAGAGATGGGGTCTCTCTCTTGCTCGGGCTGGCCATGAACTTGTGACCTCAGGTGAGCCACCCTGCTAGGATTATAGGCATGAGCCACCACACCCAGCCAAAAAGAACAATTCTTCATTCCAATACCCAACCCTGCACTGAGTTGGGCCAACATGAAATGCCATCTCATGGGACTGCGGACAATGAGGCTGAATAATAGAGCTGAGTATCAAACAAGAAAAGAAAATTTAAAAGACAAGGTCCATGTTCTAGGAAAGAATGCATAGTCATTTCCTCCTCCCAGGCATAAACAAGTGGAAAACTCTACATCACTGGTTCTCAACCTTCCTAATGCTGCAACCCTTTAATATAGTTCCTCATGTTGTGGTGACCCCCATCATGAAATTATTTTTTTTTGCTACTTCATAACTGTAAGTTTGCTACTGTTATGAATCATAATGTAAAAATAATAATAATAATAATGTAAATATCTGATATGCAGGACCCACAGGTTGTGAACTGCTGCTCTACACGAATGCCCTTTGTTTAAGACAACAAGTTTTCCATGTACCTGCAGTTAAATCGTTCAAGTATTGAATGTCTGGTAGGCCAAACCTGGTCCATCAATGCTTTGAGAGGAAAATGATCAAAGCGCAAAATAAAAGGTTATTCGTGATGCTGGTTCTTGGCATGGGTCAAATATAAACAAGATTTTATAGGGGATGGTGGACTATGGTTCACAGAAAACGTGAGAAAGATACCACCACATCATCTTAGAATAAAACTACTGTTTCTTCTCGTATTAAAGTTCATAGCAGTATTTCTAATCAAGTTTAATTCCATACAATGGCCTGTTAATACTCAAACTTCAAAGTGAAAACTGGGACAACATTCACACATACTTTAAGCGGCCAGGAAACCTCCTAAGAGAAAGAAACCACTAACTTGATGAACTTGTCAATGACGTTTCCTTGCCATGGTTTAAAATTAAAAGCACTTCAAGCAGTAAAATTTCCTCAGACAGACGTGTTTCCTGGGTTAAAGTAAACGGCCTGAAAATGCTTATGCAAGGAGACTTTTACTTCTTCCAAACTCCCATTAAATAATGTGTACTTATCTTTGATTACTGCCTATTTAAAAAAAGAAAGAAAAGCTACAGCTGAAATTGGATTAAGAACTTCTGCTGAAAACGATTTATTGCATAACACAACTCTGACAGCCTGAATCTCCGGCCACCAACTGAGCCTTTATAAAAATCTGCTGGGCAGCTGCCAAGTCAGCTCTTTTGCGTCCGAGCATGTCAGACATCCGCCGTCGTCAAGGCAGCAGCATGGCAGCAAGACATCCACACACTCATGGCTAAAGGGTGCAGTCGGGAACAGAGCAGCCGGGACCAGGCAACATGGCATTAAACCCTCCTGCGGTGCTGGACCTGACAGTTTGCTTTCTCAACGTAATCAAAAAAGACCAAAGATCTACAGCAGGACTGTGCCTAAGAACCCTGGATTGTCACTCTGCCTTCAGGAGAGGAAATGGGAAGAAAGCAAAATCAAATTACAAATAAATTCTTAACCTGTATCTTAAAGAAATAAATCAGAATGAAACACAACTGAGTACCAGCAATGCCACTGTGCAACTATCCAACAGTATCACTTTGTAAATGTGATATACTAACAAGTGTGTTTCCAAAGGAATGCTAACTGGTTTGTACCTTTTAACTATCAAATCATCTTATTGTTAGTCAGAATACCCCCAAGATCTCTCATATCCCATATTCGAATCTACACTGCCCAATATAGCAGCCACTAGTCACAGGCAGGTATAATCATATTGCTCGCTTTTCAGTATCCAATAGCCACTCTCTTCCTGCCCCCAAGGACCCCACACACCTACAGAATGTTTCTGTCATCACAGGAAGTCCTTTGAACATCACTATTTTAGAGCATGCATTTGCCTTAAATTAGATATATTGGGTTTCAACTGATGGTGTATTTTACTTGATAATGCATTACTATGTCTGTAAGAGTCTTCAAAATTATGTGGCTTATGCTCTATTATTCCATTTAGCAACAAAATTATGAGAGATTGGGCCAGGTGTGGTGGTTCTGCCTATACTCCTAGCACTCTGGGAGGCCAAGATGGGTGGACTACTTGAGCTCAGGAATTTGAGACCAGTCTGAGTAAGAGTGAGACCCTGTCTCTACTAAATATAGAAAAAGTAGCCAGGCATTGTAGTGGGTGCCTGTAGTCCCAGCCACTTGGGAGGCTAAGGGAAGGGGATCATTTAAGCCCAAAAGTTCAAGGTTGCTATGAGCTAGGATGCCATGGTAAAATACCCAGGCTGAAATAGTGAGACTCTGTCTCAAAAAAAAAAAAAAAAGAAGAAGAAGAAGAAAAAAAAGGAAAATGAGAGTCTATGTTGGACAAGACCGATTTAAGGTGCACATACCCACTCATACAATTCTCCTGGACAGCGGTCCCAATCCTGCCTCCAACAGCTAGCTGGCCTTTAGCTTTGGCATGGAATGTACATGAAATTCTGAAGATGAAGTATAAGGTAGTCTACAAATCTTGAAGACACACACTGCTTTCCTGTGCCCTCCTATGCTTTCTTAAGGCATCTACAAAGTAAAGCATCCAGGATTAAAATTGGACAAAAGCCAGCCCTCTACCAGCCAGTCTCTAAGTACTACCAGGCTGATCCAAACCACCTTGACTACTGCCAACCCTCTTCCTGCAATGGCCAGTTAAGTTCAGGGGCCAGGAAAGCATTAATGTTTTTTTATGATTTAATTTAAAAAAAAAAAAAAAAAGGCAGGGGCCAGTGAACAATGGCCAGGGGTTAGAACAGGTTTTACACTTAGCTTTCCTCCAGTGGGTCCTAGGATTGACTGTGCTTGATCAATACTCAGATATCTGGCTGGGCTTTGTGGCTCGGCAGTGCCAGGAAATAAGCAGAAGTGTACATACATTGTCAGAGGACTGGTTGGTCAATGGTTATATCTTATCAACCATTAGCTTTATTTTTGTCCATTTTATGAAAATTTTGCAACTATTGGAAAAGTCCACCAATAAACTCTATTCTTGGATTTAACATAAGTTGGCAACTTCTTTATTTTTTCCAAAAACAGCTAAAGTTGTTCCATGTACTCTTAACTCTTTCCTATACCTTCCAGCCCTTCCCAGTGTTAATCACCACCTTGGGACTGGCTGGTGCCCTTTCATTACAGGAATGCGTCTCCAGAAAGTTTTAATGTCCGTTTTCCCCCTCCAAACAGCACTTCCCACCAATGACTGCTGGACGGACACATACGTCTTTTCTGTACATATTCTCCTCCACATTTTACCACTAGCCCATGAAATATCACACAAACTTTTTTTTTTTTTAAAGAGACAGAGTCTCACTTTACTGCCCTCGGTAGGTGCTATAGCATCACAGCTCACAGCAACCTCCAACTCTTGGGCTTAGGTGATTCTCCTGTGTCAGCCGCCCGAGGAGCTGGGACTACAGGCACTTGCCACAACGCTCGGCTATTTTTTTTTTGTTGCAGTTGGGCCGGAGCCAGGTTTGAACCCGCAACCCTGGGTATATGGGGCCAGCGCCCTACTCACTGAGCCACAGGCGTTGCCCTCACACAAACATTTTTAAATGATGAAACTGAGGCATGGGATTGTTAAGTAGTACAGATCACATCCTGACTGTTCTGGGTCTTATTCATCTTTGTTCCCAATATATACCAACAAATCTAGTACACAGCAGGCATCTGGAAAACATTTCATGAGCAAACACAGAAAGAGGTGGCAGTAGAAGCGAACAATTTGGCCCAGAGGTTACAGTAAGAGGCCTGGATTCCGGCTCAAGTGTAAAACAATCACCTGTGGCAGAGAAGAACATACATCACTCCTAGGTGACACTGATGCTGCTGGTCCAAAGATCATACCTGAAGAACCGCTGCTGTTCACCAGACACGTAGGGAATCCAGAATTCACCCCACTGTTCAACAAAAACAGTTCTCACTGCCACAAACAAACAGTGTGACTGCCAATCTAAAAGCAAAAGTGTTTTGGTTGCAACCTGACTCTCCTTCATTTTCCTTTCACATCTTTTCTGCTGTTTCCTCACCCCCATCACCTACAAGTTGGATAGAGCTATCGTCCCCAATCTCAAATTATGATCTAAATACCCATGACTGTTAAATTATCTCCTGACATGCTCCTCCCTCTCTCCCCCCTCCACCTACATAATGTTTTCTCATTTAATCCTATGAGCACCTTCCTGGCTACCCTTGGTTTGGAAACCTGAGCTATACTTGGCATCTTTTTTCCTCACTGTTGAGATTCCGTTTTTAAATTAAGGTAATGCTATCTGTAAATCAGTTCCTTGGACACATACTTAAAATAGATTCTCAATTTCTCTCCTATGGAAGAAATCTTTGAAAATGCCTCTGTGACCAACCAGTTCCATTTCCAAATATTCTCCCCCAAACCCTCTCTGTACAGACATAGGGCAATGAGTCAATCCACATCATTCCATTGTCTACTGAAGCCTTCTATGGTTCCTTGATGTCTATAATTCCAAGATTCTTAGTAGAGCCCATAAAGACTTATGATCAGCCTAACTTCCCTGATAAGCTTTAACTTCTCCACAACTATCACCCCTAACTGATAAGATGTGAGCATCTCAAGTAGTGACAGTAGTTGTCAACTTGAGGACCCCCCCCCCCCGTGTCAAAACAAACAACGAGGAGTCAGAATTTTTGTTACCTACATATCGATCACGACTCAGACCGTAGCTCAACAGCAAATAAAGAGTAGACTTTTTCAAGATGCAAGGATAAAAGTCTATTCTCAATTCATTTTCTTATCAATGTGTTGATACCTAGAAACAAGTAGGCTCAGTGTACCAAGCTATATTTCTTTCAGTTATTTACCAATGGCTCTTGGTTTTGAACCGTATAGACTGCAACATTCTACATGACCAGGAACCTGAACATACAAGGTCAGCTCAACTATTCAAACAGATACACTGCCTTCAAGATAAACTATTCTTTGTTGGAAGACAAGATTTATCAATATCACTATCTCACAATGACGTTTGGCCAGGGCCGGGTTTGACCATGACATTTTTGCTACCTAAACAAAACTGGACATTTACATGGGTCACTGCAACCCAGTTCTTTTTATTTTTATTTTTATTTTTTTTGAGACGGAGCCTCAAGCTATCGCCCTGGGTAGAGTGCCATGGCATCACAGCTCATAGCAACCTCCAACTCCTGGGCTCAAGCGAGTCTCCTGCCTCTGCCTCCCAAGTAGCTGAGACCACAGGTGGCCGCCACAGCACCCAACCATTTTTTGGTTGCAGCCATCATTGTTGTTTGGCGGGCCCGGGCTGGGGATTCGAACCTGCCACCTTAGGTGTATGTGGCTGGCGCCTTAGCCAATTGAGCCACAGGCGCTGAGCCTGCAACCCAGTTCTAATGTTTCTTACTCCATGCAGAATGAGGTTTCTTATAGTTGTTTAGCTCCTTAACACTGGAATGATGTGCCAGTTAGTAGGTTTCATCGAGAAATTCATGTTTACCCAAAGCCATGAGAACTGACCCACATGTACAAGCTCATTTTATTTTTATTTCAGATTAATTTGAGTGTACAAAGAATTAGGTTACAATGTTTGTATTTGTTACTGTATACTCCCAGTTGTAGTTTTGTCAAGCTCCTAGTAGGTGTGCTATAAGCTCAGTTTAAAGTAAAGCTGTTTGGGAAAGCAAATATGGCTCTCAAGAAGCAAAAATCATGATTCTTCCATCGTGATGTTTCACAATGATACAAGAATTAAAAGTATGTTACAAGCAGTGTGGACAAAAGCAGAAGTTTGTGATTTACTCAGCAGGCCAAGCACATGGAAGAATAGCTCAAATAGGGAGATGCTACGTTTGAGTTGCCTGTTACAGACTACAGAGAAAATGTCAGATTTCAGGCCAGGTGTCACAGAGACGTGAATATTGTTAAGGGTTTAAAATTTAAACCTATCATCAAAAGTTAGGTGCCCTAATTTAATGACAAGCAGAAAAACACAGTATACTTATTCATGTAAAAGTCAAGAGTGAAGCCAAGTCAGGGCGAGCTAACCTGAACATATCCCTTTATGGCTATTAAGGTTTTCAGAGATTTAGGAAAAATGAGGATTTAATACATACTATCTGGACTCAAAGAAGTGAAAGAAGAAAAGAAGTATTTCACATATTTAGATCCATTCTATAAAAATCTACCTTTGACATCATAAGCCCTAACTCGTAAATGGTAGAGTTTCACTAACGTAGCAGAGGAGGCCTAGAACTCCATCAGTCACAGCTGGGAAGGAAATTCACTTAGCCACTTAAGTCATAATGAAGGAATCTCTCTCACTCACACACACACACTCTCCCCACACTCCAGACAGCCCTGTTTATATTTAGACCTCACATCAAATAATGGAAAATGTAAAAGCAAGACTGAGTAGTAGAGTGACCCGCCTTCACAGACAGCAGAAACAGGGTCGCAAGATACTCTAATTAGCAGCAGTAAGACTATTCAGACAAGATCCCAAGTGGTTATAAATCACACAGATTTGGGCGGTGGCAAAACAAACTACAAATTGTTTTCTCAAGGGAATGAGCCCAACAAGGATCCAGACAGATACCTCTGGGTCCCAGTCAATGGCTGGACCTAAAGTCAGGACCAACAGTAGCACAAAATACAAAGGAGCAAACCCCTAAGACTTGCAAGAAAAGAGAAAAGAACTTAGATTGAGGAACATTTGTAATTTTGCCCACTTCAGAGTCACATCCTGCTGCCACACTATGCTGCGGTTTGAATTTCTTCTTCAGTGTACCTTCAGCCTCTGACCCAAAGGTTGTCCCTACAACCTTCAGTGCTGGCGTATCCTGGAAAACCACATCTCTATCCTCCTACCAAGTCCTTCTTGGTGGTTTGTGTTCAAGTTTGAGTAATATTAGAAGCACTTCTCTAGAATACTAGACTAGTTCAACTATTCCAGACCATTTGTCAAATGTGGCTATCCTGGAAACTACCTGAAGAGCTTTACCAAAGTCCAGCACCCACTCCCACTCTGACTTAACTGGTCTGAGCGTGACATGTGCCCTCAGGTTTGGATAAACTCAGAATGGCTGCTCTAGCACAACCTCCATAGTTGGCCCCCACTCTACATTGACCTAATTATTACAGACCAGACGGGCACCGCGCATTAATACAGTAAGCCTAGTTCTCTATGTTGATGACCACTGTGTGTTGACTAGTTACAGTCCCTTGGGTGGTCAACTTATAGAAGTTCTACTGTCCTATGACCTCTATATACCTATGCATGAAGAAATAGAGTCGCCCAGCACTAAAATCATCTGTGTCCTGACAACTCATTTAACATCAAGCCGGGTACACAGGAAAAGTCCAATAACTGTAGAGGGAAGGAAAGAGAAACTGTTAATAGGGAAGCTTTCAAAGTGTTTAAACAAAGCACATGGGATCTCTAAATACATGTTTTATTTTCTTGTCTATAATTCCCCTGTTGAAAACTAGGGTCTGTTATTTCTGGAAATCCAGGAAAGTGGGCTAGGCGCCTGTGGCTCAAGCAGCTAAGGCGCCAGCCACATACACCTAAGGTGGTGGGCTCGAATCCCCAGCCCAGGCCCGCCAAACAACAATGATGGCTGCAACCAAAAAATGGCCAGGCGTTGTGGCGGGCACCTATAGTCCCAGCTGCTTGGGAGGCTAAGGCAGGAGACTCGCTTGAGCCCAGGAGTTGGAGGTTGCTGTGAGCTGTGATTCCATGGCACTCTACCCAGAGGGATAGCTTGAGGATCCGTCTCAAACAAAAAAAAAGAAATCCAGGAAAGTGAAAGGTTTGGTGGACACTGAAGTTTCCATAAAATCAGTACCTACTAACTTGAAGGAACTAAATCAACCTGCTCTCAATCCACACAAAGCTGAACGAGGAAAATCTTATCAATCATGCATGTCTGCAAGTCAGAGTAAGTCGGTCCTTACCCGCCAATAATACAAAATAATGTCTTGATCCAGTATTGGGAAACTTAGTTGTGCCTGTTTGTTCATTTAATTATACATGTATCAGAAGGGCGACAATGGAAAAGGCAGATCATCAGTATACTGGAAGGAGAAAAAGAGCTTTTGTTCCCATTAATGTTAAAGTTCATGTTGAAATGGTAGAAAGTAGCAATAAACGAAACAATAAACAGGTTACGTTAAACAAATCTTTTTTTTTCCCCAAGCCAGTGGTGTTTGACAAACTTCTTAGACCATCTCACAAAAAGCCCTGACCTCAAAGAAAACACTTTCCAATTTTAACACACATGCCCACACAAAGAAACACAGCAGGCACTCCCCAGGACAGAAATAAAATGCTCTCTAGTAATTACCATAAATAGGAAAAGGAGATGGGCTTCCTGAGTCAGAATACAGAATGCAACAAAAAACCACCAGCAACAAAAACATCATAAACAAAATGACATGGTCTACAATACACTTGGAAGACGGTGGAATTGCTTCTATGTGAGATACAAGGAAACACGTCTCCGAGACGCTTGGCTTCAACATGAGATGTCCATGAGTCTGTGTTTTCCTTAACTACAAAACAAACTCACTTTCTCCATGAAAAGTAGAAAACTTTAATATCCCACGATCTACAGTTTAAATAAAAGATTTGAGGAAAGATTTAACTTCTTATTACTCTGAGTACTGATTATTTCTCCTAAATTAGGTATAGATTTTCTCAACCAAGACTCTTTCAATTTCTGGGGATAAAAAAAAAAAATCAATAAATAAAATTACTTAGAGAGATTTTTTTTCCTTAACAGCTTGAGAGTCTCCAAATACCTCTCAAATGAACATGTTAGGCAGCTGTGCATAAATTCAACCCATTACCCACACAAAACCCATTGTGAATATCAAGGTTATCAGTATGAAGTTATGATTTCTTCATTGACATGTACTGTTTAAATCATTCATAATAATGAACATATGACTAAAGACTGATAACGAATGAGGAACATAAAAGTAAATCTGCCCATCTGCCTCATAATCCTCACCAGCCTGTGAATCCTGCTGTATTTGTATCTTATCAAAAATTATGCAACACCTACTGTCTCAGAACACTGTCTCGAGAGGCCTCTCTCTCCCTAGAGATGATCTTTTACTGACCACTGAACAAAAAGGTTAGAACACACAACAAAAGAACTCTGAAAATTGCAAAATTGAAGTTTTAATACAAAAAAAGGGTCTCCAACTTGAGATCATAAAAATAAGTTTGGTCTCTTAGCTCCACTTTGTTGCTATATTTACTTAAGCAAAATATGTGCATTTAATGAAGCTACAACACACATTGCCCTCCATATCAAGCTTATATTTATTAATTTATCTGATGAAAAGAAACCACTGATTTTCCATATATATTAAACACTATGTGCCTTTTGATACATACGAAGTTAAAATTTGAACTTAGACACATCAGCTAGGATGACTATAATAAAATTTTTTTTAAAAAGTACTGGTGAAGAGGAAATGTTAGCTTCTGTACAGTTAAGGAAACAGCAACCAAAGCAAACAGATAAGCTTCAGAATAGGAAAATATATTTGCGTATTATGAATCAGGCAAAAGCTTGATAACTAGGATCTACAGAGAACTCAAATTAATCAACCAAAAAAGACCACAATCCCCATATATCACTGGGCAATTAATAGAACCTTCTCTAAAGAAGACAGACAAATGGCTTACAAACATGAAAATATGCCCATCAATCCTAATCATCAGAGAAATGTAAATCAAAACTACCCTGAGACAGCACCTAACCCCAGTGAGAATGGCCCACATCAAAAAGTCTCAAAGCTGCAAATGCTGGCGTGGATGTGGAGAGAAGTGAACACTTTTATTCTGCTGGAGGGAATGCAAACTAATATAACCTTTTTGGAAAGAAGTATGGAGAATTCTCAAAGAACTCAAATTAGACCTCCCATTTGATCCTGCAATCCCATTACTAGGCATCTACCCAGAAGAAAAAAATCCTTTGATCATAAGGATATTTGCAATAGACTGTTTATTGCAGCTCAATTTACAATCACCAAAATGTGGGGAAAAACTAAATGCCCACTAACCCAGGAATTGATTAACTAGCTGTGGTATATGTATACCATGGAATACTATTCAGCCATTAAAAGAAATGGAGAATTTACATCTTTTGTATTAACCAGGATGGAGGTGGAACACATTCTTCTTAGTAAAGCATCACAAGGATGGAGAAGCATGATTCTAATTTACTCCACTTTAACCATGAAGGCGGTAGATGAGCTAATCCAAGGGGTGGGGGAAAGGAGGGTTGTGTTATGGGGGGGGGGGGGGGGGGTTGGGTTTTATCGAACACAAATTGGGGATAGTAAAAAATTATAATATGGACATAATAAAAAAAATTAAAAGGATAACAAAATATTTTGAAGAATAAAATAAACCCA
>CAUYQV010081455.1:0-21326 GCA_963574575.1 Galagoides demidoff
GCCACAACGCCCGGCCATTTTTTGGTTGCAGCCATCATTGTTGTTTGGCGGGCCCGGGCTGGGGATTTGAACCTGCCACCTTAGGTGTACGTGGCTGGCGCCTTAGCCAATTGAGCCACAGGCGCCGAGCCATCAAACTATTTCTTTAACTAACTATGTTAATTAAACTGATTCACCTTTTATTATTATTGCTTTAAGTCAATGGTTCTCAACCTGTGGGCCCGGACCCACAGGAACTGTAGTAAAGGGTTGCAGCATTAAGAAGGTTGAGAACCACTGCTCTAAGTTATTTATGATCTTAACAATCAGGGGATGGGATAGGGAATACAGTCCAGGAGCAGGATGTCAAAGCAGACATAGATCTCGGGAGTGGTGACTGACACTCAAGAAGCTTTGTGCTCAGAAGAGCTGGTGCTTCTGACCACACTGAGGTGACAGAAGAAAAGAGATATTTTTCTCCTTATTTAGTCCTGAGAGACTCTCTCTTTAACAAGGTTTAAACGTTCCGCATTCCCTACCTCCCCAAAAGTACTTACTCTCCCTGAAAGGGCAGCCCCATCTGGGAGCCCCTTGCCTGCTACTGACCTCACAGTGGAGTTGCACTGGGGCAGAGGTGAAGTTCCAGCAAGGTAGTCTCTTCCTCCTCATTTTAAAGGGCCAGGCATCCAGTGCATTTCGCACCAGATTTTGGGTTTCTCTGATCCACTTCTCTCTTGTCTCTGTTCTTTTTTGTCCATCATCTGAAATCATTTTCTTAATTCAATTCCTAACCTACTTACAACTAACAATTGAATATTGGTTTTAAGCTTATTAAATCATTATTTCTAGCAGTGCAAGCACATCAAGATATGACTTTTCCCTACAGTACCCATATGTGCATCCACAGTTCACCTCACCTCAAATAAGCAAGGATGAGACAAAATCAAAAACTATTTTATTTAGACCAGGTATGGTGGCTCACACCTGTAACCCTAGCACTTTGAGAGGCTGAGCTGGGTGGACTGCTTGAGCTCAGGAGTTTGCTGAGCTAGAGCAAGACCTTGTCTCTACTAAAAATAGAAAAACTAGCTGAGCATGGTGGTGGGAACCTACAGTCCCAGCTACTCAGGAGGTTGAGACAGGTGGATTGATGGAGCCCAGGAATTTGAGCTTGCTGTGAGCTATGATGCCAGGGGCACTATAACAGGGCAACAAAGTGAGACTCTGTCTCAAATAAATAAATAAATAAATAGCCCAATAGCAGAGATTCCATAATAAACTGGCTATGCTCACATTTCTCTGTTTTAAAGTTGACCTGTGCTTAGCTAAGGGTAGCAGTCCCAGATGGCTCAGCTGTGTTGATGCCAATATCCCAGGGGGAGCCTCACTGTTGAGGCAGCAGAGGCAGGAGGCCCTCCAGACTATTGTTCCTATATCCATCCTCTCTCCAGCATGACTCAGTGATCCCCCAGCCTCCACTAAACTGAAAGGCAACTGACTACTTATAGCCTCACAAGGCTGTCGGCCACAGGGTTGGATAGCTCCAAATCTTTCTTCAGTGATACAGAGTCCAACAGCCAGCCCCTGGTCACATTCACCCTTATCCAAGCTCTGCCCCCAGGACTATACAGAGAAGCTTCTGTCCTCCACTGGACAAAGAAAACACATACAGAGCTATCCAAGTGCTGCCTGTGTCATTTCTGAACCCTGGATGTGAACAGCCTTTCTCTGGATACTGACAAGAGCATCCTCAAAGTGTTATAAAAAGCCTACGTGTTACCTTTCCAATTCAGCTTAGTTCCACGGGGGAAATATGAGTCATTTATAAGAGATAAAATTGTTTTTATTTCTTTTTTCCAAAATCAAAATCTTATTGTGGAGAAGAGGAAATGTGGGACACTGGAGTTGGCAGATGCAAGTTCAAACTCCCTCCACCAGGTACTCTCCTCCTGATCTTCCTCAGGATACGTAACCCCGAGGGCTGCAATGCTCCTAGTTGCAAAATGGGAGGGGCATGGCTAACAGTGCCCATGGAGCACACCTCACAGAGCCCGGTGACCCATTAGACATGACTAGATGGCAGCTGTCATGAGGGATAGCTGATATTTTTACTCAGATTTGTCTTTCAGGCTTAGTTGTCAAGGAATTTGGCATCAACTTCAACAAAGACAAGGTCAGGATTTGGACCCAAGTCCATCTATGTGAAGTGCCAAGTGCTTCTATTCAGTGCAAAATATTACAAAAAGGCCACCAAGGAACCAGGTACTTCGACTGTCATTTGAGTCACCACCTGGGTCAGGTGACTAGACCACTCATGCCTCTTGCCCTCCCCTCCTCCCCGTGGGGGGTGGCCATACATGTTTTCTCTGCCCATGTGTTGCTTTGGCACCTCCAAAGCGTCTCCTACGTCATCTCGTCCCCCCCTTCACCACCAGCTGGGTGTGGAGAGGCCACATCCTCACCTTGTCTTACAGATGAAGGAAGTGAAGATCTGAAGATTCAAGAGATTAGTAAGCTTGTTTCTGTGACTCAGATATAAGTTTGGACCCAGGCACCAAATTCAGTTTTACTTAATAAATGTCTCACTCTGTTTTAATATATCTTACTTGCTGAACATTTGGGGGAAGGTAAGAGGAGGGAGAGGGGTCAAATGGATGTACCTGAGACAGCACATACCAAGTCTAGCTCACCTGTCCTTTATTTGTACTACCACAGCAACTCGGAGGCTCTCACCACCATGGCCAGTTTTAGGGAAGAGGATTGGATCAAGGCTCAGGGGACTGAAGTCATTTTTCTTAAAGAGCACAGCCAGAAGGGAGAGGATGAGGGAGTCCATCTCTTAGGGGACTCTCTGGTCACTGACTCTCAGACTCTCTTTCCATGAAAGGTCAGTCCAGGCTTTTGTGGACACAGCCTCTGGGTAGGTACACATTTTACAGAAATTAATACATGACAGGGGGATATACCCTGAGTCTGCGTGATATGAGTTATTCACCAGCTCTTCAGGACTTCTGTAACCCTGCTGAAGGAGGAGTACTGAGTCACAGTCTCTGAATCAAGTCCTTTCTCATGCTGCCATTCAAAATCCAACACCTTTGTCAGTCTGGTTTTTAGCAGCACACCTTGGCAACATGCAAACACATGCACATATTCATGCTAACTTCCTCTTCCCCAGTGACTCACTCATCAATCTCTTTCGAAAAATGAGTAATATTGACATCAAAGACAAGCCCACAAGTTAACTTTTCAATACTCCACAGGAAAATGTGTGCTAAAATGCTAAGAATGCCACCTACTTTTTACCTGTGATAGAAATTCTCTGTGTTTTTATGTAATTGGTGGGGTTGAAGGTTTTCAAACATGGAAGTTTCTTTTCCTGAATCTGTTTTCATGGCTACAAAAGAGTGTTATTTCATAGACAGTTTTAAAAACTGCCGGATGAATGGTGAGAACACTTAAGGAATTCCAAGATTAAGAATGAAAACAGGTTAATTTTAGTTTTATTTAGAGAAATCTTAGGATTCTTACTACTCGATTTCCTCTCTTCCTCTAGATACACGGAGACACTATTTGGTGTCAGGCACTGTGTTAAACACCAAAGATAGCTGGGAGGCTGGTGGAGGAGGCAGATCATAAATATGTCATTTCTGTTATAGGATATGCAAAAATTCATTGGAAACACAGAAGGGGAGGCTATAGAACAATGTTCAGAAGAATTTGGAAAGGTTCTCAGAGAAGATAATATTTTTTTTCCAGGAAGAGTTTCTAGAAGTGGGACATTCGGGATGAGAGATCACTGTGAACACATGAAGCCCTGAAGGTTCATGTGTGGCAGCTGGAGTGGAGTGATTTTTTTCTGTTACCATGGTTTCCTGTCCTCTTCTTCTAGTTCATGTGGGGGCCACTCCCTCCTTGAACATTTCCTTCCCTGTTGAATATGGCTGTCCCTGGGCCTTAGCCCACCAACAGGGTGGTACATGGTTCAATGTGGTTAAACTACGATATTCCATCCCTTTGGGTACAGGATTTCATTTCTTCTGACCCAGGCAGAACCAATCAGAAGCTTCTCTGGGATAGTCATGTGACTCAAGAAGAACCAATACTAGGCTTCCCTGTGGTTGATTAATTAATTTGGTAAAAGAGAAGATCCTTTCCACTGTTGTGGGGCTGCTGGGCACATGGTATGGTGAGATTGATGGTACACTGGAAAGAATGGTATACTGAAGAATCTGTACACCAAATAAAGCTAGCAGAGGTCTATGAAGCAAGATCTCTGTCTCTCTCTCTCTGAGATGTAATAATATTAGATATGCTAAACTTCCAAATTTTTAATTTTCTTTTTTCTTAAATGGGTTTGATTTGCCTTTCTAACACTCTGAATTCATCCAAACAACTATGACAAACAGCTATACCCTCGTAGCTTAAAACATCAGTGGTCAAAATTCTCACATTGCACACTAAGGATCAGATCTTTATGAGCTTTGAATAACAGGGCTATCACCAGCATTTGGACTTTATCCTGTAGGCAACCAAGAGTCAGTGGATATTTTTGAAGAAGCAAAGTGCCATGGTTTGATTTTGTTTCAAAAAGACATCTCCAGCAGGAGGATGGGCCAGTATGCCTTTCATTCATTAGTTTATGTAAATACTGACAGAGCCTCAACTTACTTAGTAGAGAGAGAGAGAGAGAGAGGCCTATTTTGAAACCACCCATTTTATCTAAAAATGCCAGGAGACAGTTGAAAATTGAATTCTTCTTGGTAAATAATGGGTAAAAGCTTCAAAGAAACATCTCTCACATTGCAAAACCCCCATAGGTAATAGAACATGTGTCACAGTTGATAAGCACATCACTTAATAAAGGAAACAAAGATCTAGTCACAATAAGGAGGCTCGCAAATTGTTTCCTCCACCTGTAATTCTTTGGCTGATTAGAGCAGCTCTGCTCTGGCTGATTTCATTCCTCATAGTGTTGGCCTGGAGGTCAGTCTGTCTTGGCCCAAAACCTCAGCCTTTGACTAACTTTATAATTACTAAAAGAAGCAGTACCAGGCTCAGTAAATGAGCCAAGGCCTTGGACCTGGCGCCAAGTCTAGATTCTGCCTTGAATGTCCTAAACCTGCCTGGAATCCACAGGAGACACACAGCACTAAAGCCCTGGAGTCACATAACCAGTGGTAGCATCTGGCTAACTCTTGTGCCCTTGGCTGTTCAGCCTCTGCAGCTCTCCTTTTTTTCATCTACGGAATAAGTGGAATCATAAAGTAAAGCGCAAGCTACAGAAGAGTTGCACAAATTAAAGAAAAGACCCTTTGAAGTTAAAATTCAACCCACCAAAACATCTATATAAAAGATGTTATTTATTATGGGCATTCTATGATTATCCTTCAAAGATGGTTACTGTGCTGTATGTTGGGGATATATTGATTATGAGAAAATGGTTCCAAGTTTTTAGGGACAGAAACCTAGTAGGGGAAATGTGTTAGCTGAAGGCTACAGGAATGTGGTCATTGTGTTGTGGATGTTTGTTCCAGGTACTTCGGCAGTGGGGGCAAAGCAACAAGGTATCCAACATGCTTCCCTCTGAGGTCATGCCAGCTGTCATGGACAGGACAATATTTGGGTTGGGAGTGATGTCATAACAACAGTGCTTTGTGGGAATCTCCCAGGCAGTATGCAGAGTAGAATGGTGGAACTAGGGTTCCACAATCATGGCCGAGAAGGTCGCATTTGCCCGGTGTCTGTCAGTGATCAGATCCATTTCTTGTTCCTTTCTCTGTCAGGAAACTGCATTCCCCAGCATCCTCATCTCCTGGTTTCTAGGTGTGTTTGCTTCATGGGAGGCATGGGTGGGAGGCCAGGAAGTGGGAGCTGGGCAGATGTCAGGGAACCTTCCTCTCTCGAACTGTGTCTCTGGCCTGGTTGCAGCCACTTCCCCTGCTATTGTCACAGTTTTCGCCATGCTGCCCCCGCATCTGTACTGCCTGCATTCCCAAGCAGGTCTCCTGAGGGTCAAGCTTCATGGCTCCAAGGTCACACCTTCTCTCCCTCTCTGTGGCCCTCCAGCTCTGGGGTGTGTAGCAGCTCCCTGGTGCTACCAATCTCTGCTCTATCCTCCCCTGGTTTGCTCCTCAATACAGACAAATTGCGTCTGTGCTGTGAATTCCCTGCACAGTGTTCCCTCTGTTTGAAAGACTCCAGGTCTTCTGCCTGTTTCCTGACTTATATAAAGTCCAGCAAATTTGCCAGAGGGAGAGATGGGGATGGACTGAGGTAGAGGATGAACCAGGAGAGTTTTAAACCCCAGTGGATGCAGGAATGGAAAGAGGAAGAGTCAGGGCACCTAACAATTTGCAAAGATATTGGGAGTGCATAAGGACTGAAATGCATCTGAATTGACCGTCTACAGTTTATTTGTGCCTTCACATCTGTGATTCCAACCTCAAGTGACAAGATACAAGGAAATGTTCTACTTTCAGAATGACAGAAAGTCTCTCTCCCACAACATACAATTTTTACTGCTTAAAGGGGGGAAAAAAACCCACAGTGTCTTCTGTGTCTTGATGATGACGAGTCTCTCAGATATCAAGAACAGCTTATTTACTACACAGAGAGAAATCTAGTTTCTGCCTCAAAACAGTTTTGATCTGCAAGTCTCTTTCATACTGATGATCAAAAGGGAAGCATCTCAGTTAGTGTGAGTGCCAAAGGTTAATTTTAATGGTTAGCATCCTCCAAATTGCAATGCTTATTTTGACTTTCATTTTATATGAATGACATTAACATAAAACATGCAGTAGGCATCTTTTAATGGGCTGCCCTGACCTTAAACTCTCCCCTCTCAGAATACCTGCTATGTGTGTGCATCTTCCCAGAGCACACCAGTGCTGTCTTATGTCCTGTATAATAAAGTCTGTCTTCTTTAGTTTATCAGTCTAAGCTCCTCATTATAGAACTGTAGCCCAGATTGTTTTCAAAAGCATCAAGAGGGCCTGGCGTTCTGGCTCATACCTATAATCTCAATACTTTGGGAGGCTGAGACAGGAGAGGCAAGTGGATCACTGGAGGCCAACAGTGTCAGGACCAGACTGGGCAACATAGCAAAACCCTGTCTCTACAAAAATATTAAAAAAAATTAAAAATAGAATCACTGCATGATTCAGCAATTCTACCTCTGAGTAGAATAGTTGAAAGCAGAGACTCGAATTTATAGCAATATTATTCACCATAGCCAAAAGGTAGAAGCAACTGCAATGTACATCGACACTTAAATGGATAATAAAATGTGGTACATTCTTACACTGGAGCATTATTCAGCCTTAAAAAGGAAGGAAATTTTGATACATGGTACAATAAGGATTAGCCTTGAAGACATTATCTTAAGCCAGTCACAAAAAGACAAACACAGTATCATTCCACTTACATGAAGTACCTAGAAGGGTTAAAGTCACAGGAGCAAAGAGTACAGTGGTGGCTTCCAGAGGCTTGGTGAGTGAGGAGTTGATGTTTGGAGTGCAGAGGATTTCATTCTTACAAAACAAAGAGAGATCTGGAGATGAGCTGCACAGCACTGTGAACGTACTTACACTCAACTGCTGTGCACTTGAAATTGTTAAGGTGGTGGATTTTATGTTAGGCATATTCTACCATAGCTACAAAACCCCCAAGTTCCAGCCCCGCTTTTCAGCTTCATTCTCTACCCAGTTATAAAGTCACCAAAGACAGCCTGGGTTCTTGCATCAGTAAGGCCTCCCAACCCGTACCACCTGGCGCTATTAGGACATAACAAGCCCCTCCCAGCAGAGCACACTCCAACCTGGCCCACAGGGCTGTGCGGCCCTTGGCTGGCCCCTGGGGACACTGCCCTGATGCAGGACACCAGCACTCTCCTCCCCGTCACTGCAGTCTGTGAGCACATCTGATCTTTTTCCCGCTGGGTGTGGAGTGCTTTGAAGGTTGGCATGATTCTGCCCCAATTCTGTCACCACCATCTGGAATCTCATGTGGAATTCTTCAGAGAAGTGTTCTTTGAGTCTTTCTTCCCAGGCAACTAAACAGTGGCTGGTTTGGTGCCTCCCTCACCCTCCCCACTCCTGCCTACAGTCCATCTTCCATTGCAGCCAGAATGACCCTATAAGGAGTAGCCGTGTGTATCTCTATTGAAAACATAGATCAAATCATATCTTCTCTGCTGAAAACCTGATTAGAGCTCCCCACTGTCTCAGGACAAAAGCAGAGGCTAATAAATTCCTGTTACTCCACGACTCACCTCTCCCTGTGTCTTGTCCCTGCCATTTTCCCACTGTCCATGCTGTGTGGGGCATGCTGGTCACCTCGCTGTTCCTGACACACTGAGCTCACTCCCATCTTGGGACCTCTGCCTGGAAACACTGTCCCAGGTTGCCATATCTTGTCCCTCACTCCCTCTAGCTTCCTGCTCACACATCCCTGTATCAGGGAGGTCTTTCTCTGCTCTCAGTAAACCAGCAAAAAACTGGACACCCATTGTGGGGCTTCCTGGGCTGCTGTGGCACCTTCCCACAGTCAGCACTGCCGGCAAATATGCACACAGCCTTTTGTTGTCTGGCTCCCACCACCAGAACTAATACCCTGAGGCAGAGACTCATCAGTACTCAGCCTGGCATGATGTAGGGACTGGGCAAGACAGTACGGAGTGGACAGACACATGGATGGGGATCGAATGAAGCCTGCACGGACTGTCAGGTCCAGTACAAGAAAGATAGTGCCAAGTTCCACGCTTAGTATCACCACTCTGTAAATACAGGATATCTACACCACCCTCCTGTTCTATATCCTCATCTCGACCCCCAGCTGACTTTAAGGAATTATTACAACCATCCTTGTTGGAATTGCTACAAGATAAAGCTCACATTCAATACCCTTGCACTCAAGGCCCTGCACAAGAAGACCTGAAGGAAGCCAAAGTAGAATGTTTACTAGTCAGGGAATTTGCCAACTCCTTTCTTGTGTTAATTCCTCCTCCTGGAAAAATGTTCTTTGCCATCTGCACCTGTCAAAATCCTCTTCAGATTTCAAAGGCCAGCTCTTCCATGAGTCCAGGCAGAGCAGAAACATGTGTGGGGCCTCACTTCTTGGAACTTTGAGGGCACTCTGTCTTTACGTCTCTCTCGTAATTCATATTCTTCCCAGCCCTGTGTTTTCCTCACTTTCAAAATGGGGAAGTGGGGGCAGCGCCTGTGGCTCAAAGGAGTAGGGCGCTGGCCCCATATGCCCGAGGTGGCAGGTTCAAACCCACCTCTGGCCAAAATCTGCAAAAAAATGGGGAGGTGCTGGATTGGATTGTAGTAAGATTCAAATACGTGCAATTGTGTGCATGTGTGTATGCATCTGTCCCTGCACGCAGAACTAAGAGCCCAAACAAAGTATCTATTATTATTAATAACCACTGGCCTCCCACAAGAATAAAGGCTGCTCAAGAGGAGCGTATTTTTTGTCCTAATGTCTTTGTCCTTAAGGCCCAAGCTTTGAAACTTCCATGTTAGGTTGCATTCAGTGACAGAATTAATGAACGAAAGATTCCTGGTGGGGAGATGTAGGGAGAGCATGGGAGTCTGGCTTTAATCATGGTGTTCTCACTGCATGCTGACATTTCTAGAAATGCTGACCCAATTTCCTGCCTCCATATTTATCACCTTGCTTTGGAACATCTTCTGTAAGATAGTTGCTAATTTATTGGATCCTTTTAGACATTTCTTTTCTGCTTTCTTATTCTGCTCACAGGTTTTATTCTAATTTCTTTGATGCTGAGACTTAGGTCCCTATGTCCAAAATTTATTAACTAACACATAAATACTCTCTACCCAGTTGTGGGTTCAATTTATGCCTAGGAGATGGAACAATCCCTTTAAGAAATAAATTGGATTCTCTTGTATCTTACTTTTTTATCATCGCAAAGCCATAAATTCTCTAAATGGCAGCTTGTAACAGAACAAAGCTCCATGCCTAGAAATATCAAGGTTATCCCTAAAACTGAATTGGAATTTTCATCCTAAATGACTTCAGTGTGTCTTCAAATATTTTCTACCTGATTATTTCTTTTTATCTGATATGACCTCTATACCACAGGATAATAATGAAAAAGATTATTAGGCTGATGAGAATTAACAATTACTCTTTTTTTTGTTTTTTGCACAGTGAAGGTAGAGGAGTGTTGGAGAAAATATCCAGGATATAAAAATAGGCTTTATCAGTTTTAGCCTCTGTTTATCAAGCATGATCTTTCAATTTTATTATTCAATTTTCAATATTATCAATTTTATGTGGTAGCTAAAATTGTACTGTGAGTTCTCCAAGGATCATTTCCTATCATCCTCACCTAGTCCATTTTATAGATGGTAAAACTGAGTCATGATATTAACTTTTCTGAGCTTTCACAGCTGGCTTAAGAAATGGTGGTGGCACTAACATTAGAACCCAGGTTATAAAAAGTTTATACTTGAAAAACACCTCTTTAGGGAGAAAGTTAATCATGTTTTATTTTCTTCATTAAAGAGATGATGTGCTCATTAAGGAAAATTTGAAAATAGAACAAAGAAAAGGGAAATTACATGGAATCTCCTTGCAACCCAAATGCATTGGGAAACTGCTTCTCAGTTGGGTTATTTTTGTTTGTTTAATAGGAAGACATTTCCTCACACAGTCATACAATTTTATAAGCTATGATTTTTCTCTTAAGATTGTAAAAATAACTGCTTTCAATGTAGCAAGATTTGCAATGTAAGAATTATACATATCTGGATGCATTATAGTCTCACAGTTTACTAAGCCAATTCCTTCCTTTAGGCTATTTCAAAGTATTGGTTGTCATAAACAATGTACAATGAGTATCCTCACGCTGAAAACTGCACGCAGGCTGTGCCCTGAGTGAACGTCTGAGGCCCAAGAAATGGGAAGGAACTTTCACACTGGAGCCTTGTGAAATTAGTGGGTCAAAGCATATGAATATTTTAAAAGTACTAAGTTCTTATTTCCAAATATCTTTCTAGAAGGGTTATAACAATTTCTGCTGCCATTAGCAAAAACGCATTCAGACTGCCCACAGAACATTTTTCTAGATTGTTTTCTTAAGGAATGTCCTTTTTCCTCAAAAGGCAAAGCTCCATCTACATGTCATCATTTCCCTTAATGCCAAATTTTATCCTTGCTTCTTTGTGTTACAGAGGACTTTGAGAACACCCTGACCTGGCACCTCCCAAACCAACAGATAACTGATCCACACCTATCTATCTCTCCAAGCCAACTGCAAGCCCTGTGGCAGGCACACAGCAGGTGCTTAATGCATGCTTATGCGGTGTCCAGGTTTTGAAAAAAGGGACTATGTGTTTATGTATCATGATTTCAGTGACACTGCCTGGCACACAGTAAATGCCAACTAAATAACTTACTGAGTGATTGGCTGTGGACTTGCCATTGTTTCACTTCAGAGGCTGCAGGGCAGACAGATCTCACTGCTCTGGCATATCCTCTTGATTTCTTGGACCTCAAGCATTCAATCAAGGTATATACATTTATTAAACACCTGCTGTGTGCCATGACCTGCAATAGATAACTAGGAAATAGAGGTAATCTGAAAGAGTGTTCTGGAGAAGCCTCATTTCACACACATGACATGAGTGAATGGGGGAAGAACCATTGAGGTGTGAGCGGGGTTCATGCAGGTGCTCCCAGGAGGGGACTGCCCCGCCCCACTTCCCTCACAGCAGTTAGGGAGTCTTCACAGAGTGGCAGCCCTGGAGCTGGACCATGATTGGAATGGGCTAAATTGCATCTTCCCAAATCTATGTCCAAGCCCTAACCCCTGTATCTGTGAATGTGACCTCATTCAGAGTATTTGAAGATGGGATTAAGTTAAGCATTTTGAAATGAGATCATCCTGGATTTCAGGTGGGCCCTGAATCTAATAGCTGGTGTCCTTATAAGGAAAGGAGAGGTTTGAGGCAGGAAGACAGGGAGGGTAGGTCCATGAGAAGGTGGAGGTAGAAACTGAAGCGATGCTGCCTGGAGACACCAGAAGAAGGTATCAGAAGGAAGTCTGGGGTGGTGGCCTGTAATCCCTGCACTTTGGGAGGCTGAGGTGGGTGGATTGCCTGCACTCAGGAGTTTAAGGCCAGCCTGAACAAGAAATAAAAACAATAAACAAACATAAAAACCAAAAAATACCATAGCCAGGCGTTCTGTTGGACTCTGTAGTCCCAGCTACTTGAGAGGCTGAGGCAAGAGGACTACTCGTGTCCAGGAGTTTGAGATTGCTGTGAGCTATGATGCCATAGAACCTACTGAGGGTGACAAAGTGAGACTCTGTCTCAAAAAAATAAATAAATAAAAATAAAGAATAAAGAAAAAGCTATCAGAAGGCAAGGAAGCAAGGGAGGCATCTCCCAGGGCCTGCAGAGAGAAGGTAACCCTCCTGACACCTTATTTTCAGACTTCTGACCCCCAGCCCCATCAGAGAATGAGTTTTTCTTGTTTTAAGCCACCAAGTTTAGGGGACTTTGTTGTAGCAGCCATAAGAAACTAACATGGTGATGTGGAAAACTCAAGGTGAGTTCCCTGTAGCTTCCCTACCTGTTTTCTCCAGACCTCTGTTGTGAGACGTCAGATTCCAGGGCATGGGTTGGGGTAGAGTCCGCCTGGGCTGGTCCCTAGGTGATGGACACTGAGTCTGCAGCTGTGGCTCTTTCTCACCTGCCTTTCCCTCCTTGAGGTGAAGTGGCCTCCTCCCTGATTTGTCCCTTCATACTGCAGCACTGTCTAGGAATGAGCTCAGCATTTGCCAAGGGGCTAACCGTCCCAGCTGCCTGCCTCCCTAGGGGTGCCCTCCTGAGCACTGATGGGTGAGGTGTAGGTCCCTGGCCTCCGGTGAGGGTGTAAAGTCAGCTCACAGGACACAGGACACAGGACACAGGATGAGGCTCCATGTCTGCCAGCTCTGCTCCTGGAAATGTCTTTACTGAGATCTGGGGCCCAAGCCTAGCTATAAAGTGGCACAGCTGAGGTCTGGACCGGGATTCAGGTATTATAGCCCCCTGAAAGCAGTGACCCTCCACCAGAGATTATGTTGCCTGCCAGGGCACATTTGATGATATCTGGAGACATTTTTGATTGTCTCAACTTGGGGGGTGGGAGGGCTTGGGACATTTGGTGGGAAGAAGCCACAGACGTGGCCCAACACTCTACAGCACGGACCCCACAGCAGAGAATTATGTGGCCCAAAATCTGACTAGTTGAGGTTGAGAAATTTCGCTAATACCTTCAGAATCACACTGAGTTCTGACAGGTGCAAAAAGTTAACCAGAGAGAGGGAAGTACTGCCATTTCCAAAGGCCACCACACAAAGGAAGAACACAGGTGGAGAGCAACACATGCTGGGAGGACAGCACAGTCCAGCTGAGCGGACATCTGAGGCTGCAGGTGGAGCGCTGTGCTCTGGGGTCTGAGGGCGCTGGGAGAGCCCTGGCTGTGGAGGGTGTGGGGCAGGCTTGTGTGAGGCCTTCATGTTTTATGTTCCTAACAGAGTGATCATTCCCGCAGAACTGCAGGGTTATCGGGCTCTCCCGGAGTTTAAACCTGCAGCACATTATTTCAGCTTGTTCTCACAATATCCCCAAGACAGAGTGGGGATATTTCCTATTGCCCAGGTGACAAATTACTACAAACTCAGATTAAAATAGCAAAACGGATTATCCTGTGGTTCTGGAGGTCATAATTCCACCATGAATAATACTTGGCAGGACTGTGCTCCTCCTGGGAGCTCTTGGGGAAACTGTTTCTCACCTTTTTCTGGGTCCTGGAGGGGCCTGTATTTCTTGGCTCACGGCCCCTTTGGCTACTATCAAAGCCTGCAGCGGCAGGGCAGAGGTTCTCACATTGCATCACTGCAATCCCTCTTCTGCCTCCTCCTTTCACCTTTAAAGCCCTTTGTGATTATCTTTATTCTACTCAGATAATCTGAGATCATTCCCCCATCTGAAGGATAGCAGGAGAGCAACTTTAACTCCCACCACACCTTAATTTCCCTTTGCCACATAACATACATGTTTTCAGCTCCCAGGGATTAGGATATGGACATCATGGGGGGGTGGGGGGGGTATTTTCCTGTACGCCATAGGTATTGTTTTTATTAGTAGAAGATAAACCAGAGTTTCATAGAGAATAGATGAATGTGCCCGAACTTGCAACAAGGGAGCTGGTCTGTCTGCAGCTAAATCCAGCAACTTGGGCTGCCCTCAGCTGACCATAGGGCTTTCTAGCTCCCCAGGACAGATGAGCTGCTTGGTGAACACTTTCTATTGTGCCTGGCCTTCACATCATTTTATTCAATCCTCCAACAACTCTGGGAGGTGCTCACTTCTCCTCGTTAGTAGAGAAGGAAAACCGAGTTGGGGCATTAATGAACTTATCGGAGGCCTCAGGGCTGGGTGTGACGTAAACACTCTCAGCACTGCTCTTGTCAGTGGGTGGCCAGGCTGGGGCCTTGCCTGCCACCTTCCCTGCTGTCAGTTATTGAGTCTGGGTTTATGATCTCACTCCCTGAATCCCACTACTTTGGGGGTGGGCAGTTAGGTGAGAGGTTTGGGTTTATTTTTTATCAACTCCACTGCTCATCAAAGGAACCCAGACTGGGACCAAGAAAGGACAGGATACTGCCTAAGACCCAACTAAAATCTGGAATCTTCCATTTTGTCACTTACATTTCCCCTCCATGAGTGATGAAGAGGACACAGGACTGGCAGCCTGATCATATCACACCTTTGTGTAATCCCTGTCCCCAGTAAGGTGGCAGCAGCAAATGGGAGCCATTACCCCAGACTCAGTCTGCGATCAGTTTTCTGAGAAAGACACACAGAGAATTTTGCCAAATTATCAATCATTGAGATAGTCCATCTTTCCAGAATTCTGGGGTACAAATAGGAAGGAATATGTGTATACACAAAATGACAGCCACACATACACAGGCATTCCCATGTAAGGACACAAATGCCATTCCCATCAGTCCACACAACCCCAACTGGAAACTGGCGCTATTCCCTCAAAATAAAAAGTTATTCACCTGGGAATGTAAAGAACTTCAGGGAGGGAAGAGGTTGAATAGTGTCCCTTAAAATCTGTTTTTATTTGCATGAACAAGCAAAAGCAAAAGAGTTTCACTTTTTTTTTGGCAGTTTTGGCCAAGACCAGGTCTGAACCCGCCACCTCCGGTATAGGGGGCCAACACCCCACTCCTTGAGCCACACATGCCAACCCAAGAGTTTCACTTTTTCAGAAGAGTGATACGTGTGACTTTTCCTTCATGAACACTTGGGTAGTGGACAGTCTGTGGGTAAATATTATTGGACAATTTGACTCCCACAGATCACCTCATCCTGGGTGCAATCGTTTGGCCCCTAGAACAGGAGCCTTTCCACCTACACAGCTGCTCAGGGCAGAATCTCATCCATTATATTCCTCCCAGTGGCTGGTCTACTCCTCGGCCCAGAAGGTTGTTGAAGAAACAAAGGGCCAGGCTAAAGCAGGTGGATTGCTTGAACTCAAGAGTTCGAGGCCTGCCTGAGCATGAGTGACACCCCATATCTACTCAAAGCTAGCTGGGTGCTGTAGTGGGTGCCAGTAGTCCCAGCTACTTGGGAGGCCGAGGTGAGAGAATTGCTTGAGCCCAAGAGTTGGAGGTTGCTGTGAGCCATGACACCATAGCACTCTACCCAGGGTGACAGAGTAAGACTCTGTCTTGGAAAAAAAAAGAAAAAGAAAAAGAAATCTGCATAACAGCCCAGTGAAGTAGGTATTATAGGCTCATTGTTTCAGATTAGGAAACTGAGGTGTAAAAAGTTATGCAGAAGGAGTTAGATGACTCCCTAAGCCCACCACGGCGGAAGACATATGTTCTTGGCAACCCAGCCAGGTTTCCATTTGTGGAATAAAACTTCCATTTCCAAGTGTGGTTGCTTTGAGTGACATTCATCTTAGGTAAAGAATATGGCATTGAAAGTTCCAGGCACCTGCGCAGCAGGAAGGTATAACTCCACAACACTGCACAGCACTATCACATACCCTTGTATGTAGTTGTGCACAGACCCAGAATTTCAAATTTGTACACATATGCACACAGAAAAAGGGATTTATGAGCCATCTGAAAGGGCGAGGGGGAGTCTCATTCAAATCTCTATCAATTCTAAGATTTTAGAATTGGTATAAGCATAACAGTCAGGGTTGTCCAGACAAACAAAAGCTATAGGATAGGCTCGGCGCCTGTGGCTCAATCAGCTAAGGCGCCAGCCACGTACACCTAAGGTGGCGGGTTCAAATCCCCAGCCCGGGCCCGCCAAACAACAATGATGGCTGCAACCAAAAAATGGCCGGGTGTCGTGGCGCGCGCCTGTGGTCCCAGCTACTTGGGAGGCTGAGGCAGAAGACTCGCTTGAGCCCAGGAGTTGGAGGTTGCTATGAGCTGCGATGCCATGGCACTCTACCCAGGGGGATAGCTTGAGGCTCCGTCTCAAAAAAAAAAAAGCTATAGGATATATATAGATATTGTATATAAGAGAGATTTATTATGGGGCTTGGCTTATGTGGCTATGGAGGCTGAGAAGTTCTGCCACCTGCTGCCTTAGGTTGGAGATGCAGGACAGTGGTGGTGTGATCAGTCTGAGTCTGGAAGCCTGAGAATAGGGGTTGATGGTGTAAGTCCTGGTGGAGTAATGATGTCTAAGGGCAGGAGAAGACAGGTGTCTCTGCTCATGCAGGAATAGATAGTGACTTCTCTTTTTTTCCACCATCCAGGGCCTTAACAAATTGACTGAAGCCACCCACAGTGGGAAATGCCATCTGCTTTATTCAGTCCACCTATTAAAATGCTGATCTCTTCTGGAAATACCCTGACAGACATATTTTGAAGTAATGTTTTACCAGCTATATAGGCATCCCCCAGCCCAGTCAAGCCTGCACATTAAAATTAACCATTACATATTTAATTGGCAGACTTTAAGAAAAGTACCCTAAATTACTGGAAAGCTCCTTTTCTCCAGGGTAGATCTGCAGTCTAAGAGCAGATGACTTTCACCACAGAAGGGTCTTTGAAAAAGTGACTTAAAAACTTGTACTGAAGTCTAGTGACATTGTTCCAGCCAACCATGCTATAAATCCAAGTTTCCATTTGTGCCTTGACTATCCCTGGGTCAGCTTGGGGAAGTTGGCATCCATCTCACCAATGCCCACATGACAGACTTAGTGTGTGAGGGAATTTGGGCAACCGGGTCATCTGTCACACACTAGTGCAGGAATGGCCACAGTAATTCATGAATGGCACATCCACAACTGATGGTAAGGAAACTCTCTTTCTCAGCACCTTCACGGAAGTGCAGCCAGCATAAGCATGCTCTGCCGTGGTGTGAACTTCTTCACCAATTGCAGCACTGTGCTGCCAACAATGATCGCAGAAACAGAATGCCTGCATTTACGGGCTAGTGAATGGGGGGTGCGTGCACAGTGCACGCCACATGGGCACTGTGAGCAGTGGGTGTGTGCACAGTGCACACCACACGGGCAGTCTGAGTGGTGAGTATGGGCACAGAGCACAGCACACGGGCAGTCTGAGTGGTGGGTATGGGCACAGAGCACGCTACATGAAGTCCCTTTACTGCTGCTCCCGTCTCCTCCTTTGTGGTGACCATGTTGTGCTTGTTATTGCTATTTGTATCAAAGTTATACAGAAAATAGTTCAATGAACTAAAATAGCTCTACAAGTTTTGTTTCAACAATCCCACTCATTTTCTCATCCATTTGTCCTTCCCTATCCACTCTCCTCCTTCAGGTCACAATGTTGGTATGTTACTCCTTGTCTCTGAATGGTAGACCTCTGACTCAAGGGCTCCTAGCAGTCCCTCGCCCCAGTCCCCCAGAGACCCACTCATCTATTTTACTCCCACATTTCCTCATGGAGTATTATTGGTTTTTTAATCAGATCAATTTTCAGGGTCTAGGTGGTTATGATTAGGTATCACATAGAGAGATGACCCATGCAGTAAGGCTTAGTATGCCCAGATGATGTCCTGTAAAACATTTCTCTTCCCTAGAATTAATAATGTCTTTTCTATTAAGATTTTTTTTCTCAACTTCTTATTAATTTCAGATGCTTTACCAACTGTATAAACCTCTCAAGGCAGCCAGATATATCAGGAATTCTAGCATTTTACTCTTCCTGAAGAAACATCTCCCAGGGTCTTCTGACCCACTCCACTTGCAATGGTCAAGTCTACACTGGAAGTGCAGCCAATACCCCGTCAGCATCCAGCCCCAGATCTCCTGTGGCAAGGGGCCACAGCTCCCTGTGTTCCGTGTCTCTCTCCTACCTGATTTATTTCTTCATTTTCCCTCCACCTCATTTTCCTAATACTTGGGAAAAAGTACATGGCAGGTACAATTTTTGAAAGCTGGAACTCTCACAATTGATTGAGCACTGCCTTCTAGTATTTGAGAAATTCAAAACTATTCTGATTCTTCAGCCTACATGCTCTGTTACTCTTCTGTGAGAGCTCATCAGATCTAAAATCTGTTTTGGTGTCTGTCATTTCCAACCACTGCTCCGTACATTTTGGAGGTTTCAACCTGGAAACTCATGTATTTCAGGGCTCTCGTTATTTCACTGATGATTTCCTCCTCTGCATTTTCTCTTTCTGATGTTAATGTCTCTGAAATGGTCTTTTAGTTTTCTTATCTTTTTTCTCATATTTTCTTTTAGTTTTTTAATCCTACTTTACAGGAGAGTCCCTTACCTTCCAACGTATCTTTTGAGTTTTTCATTTCTGCTTTTAGACCTTTAATTTATATGAGCTCTGAGGTCAGTTCTCTAAATTTTAAAAAATGCTATTTCTTGGTTTATAGTTATAAACATCTTCGTATCCCTCTGAAAACACTGATACAGTTATTTCAATGTTTTCAGAGTTTCTATTTATTCTAAACTTTGTTTTGTCTATTTGATTGTTTAGATCTTAACATTCATGTTAGAAATTTCCTGGGATGCCTGATAATCTATGTCGTCATAACCTGACCATGAATGATGGATGTTGACGACTATGAACTGCACCCTGGCATGTCCCAGGCACTCGCTGATACCACAATCTCTTTTCTCTTCGTTCAGTCACAATCCCAGTGAAATTTGAATGCACCAAGGTATCATCCTTTGATCCCAGTTGGGGTGGGAGGGTGTTATTTCTGCACTTGTCATGTTTGGTGCAGTAACCCAACCCAGGCAGGCTTGATGTTTTTCAGCTCAGATACTATTTAACCCTCCTTAGGGGACTAAGCTTCCTGGATGATGGAGGGGCATCCCTCTGGCTCTGCAGAGTGGGTAAGTGGGTCTGGGGTTCTTGAGAAGTTTCCATCCAGTTCTTATTTTAGCCTATTTTTTAGCCCCTCCCCCTATTCTGCAGATACCAGGTGCTGCCAGTTCCTGAGCCTTTGGGAATTCCTCAGCCTCTGTCAGCTCTTACTTACCTCTCCCCAGTGGTTACATAAAATTCAGTTTCTGGTCCCCTACGTCATTAATCACTCTACATCTTCCCAGCTCCCCTCAACGGTTTGCTGTAGTTGCTATCAAGTTCTCCCTCTCATACATTTATCATTTTCCAGACATTCCTTCCTGACATTTCATGGAGTTTCACCAGGGAGAAAATGTAAATGTGTGTGTGTGTGTGTGCGTGCACGTGCACTTACTCTGTCATCTTTACTTAGAAGTCCAAGTCCTTGTCTTTTAGTCCTTGTCTTTAACTTTGTGAAAGTTATAATATCAGCTAGAGAAGAGTACAAAGCCACATGTGAACAAATCTCCTAGTGATGCCTTCACATCCCAGAGCCTCTCGATGAGCTCCTGCTTCTTACAGACACGCTCACTCTGCACCCTGTCCTGGGCATAGGTAGGGAGAAGCAAGGTCCCTGGGGGGCAGTGGAAACTCAGAGCTTGACACAAAGCCCAGAGCCAAGGCTTCCCAAAAGAAAGAAGCCTACCATTGTGCACAGAACTGATCCCAAAGTATGGAAGAGAGCAGACTCCCTCCCACTCCTGACTCATTGGTAGAATAATGCTGCTGTGCCCCTTCTGGCCTGGGATGGGGGGACAGTACGTTCCAGCCTCTCCAAGACTGGGGCAGAGAAGCAAAGGCCAACTACCAGCTCTGTCTCTAGCAATGGGATTCAGGGGTGTGTGTCCGTAGTCAACAGGAAACCATGCTAGTCTACCAGATTCAGGCCTCAGACCATAACGATGTGCACAGAGGATGCCTAAGAAATGAGAAAGTGTCCTGCTTTTTACTACCCCATGCACTATCACTTCTAAACAACCTCAGGAACAATGCACTCTGCCATTGCTGCAGATTGCTGCCAACACTCTACCCATGGACACCGCTGTCCCAGGCATCCCGCCTGCAGCTGGTTACCTGTGCATGATGTGGCACCTTTGCAGGTGCTCCAGGGCCAGTGCCAGCTCGCAGACATAGAGCTTTACAGCCCCTTCAGTGAAATGCACATTCTGCTGCAGGTGGTAGCGCAGGTCCCCCCCCAGGAGCAGGTCCACCACCATGAACATGTCCTCCTCATCCTGGAAGGAGTACCTAGGAGCACAGAGGAGCAGAGATTAGACCAATGTGCCCGTTTTACAGGACAGCAAACCGAAGCTCAGAAAGAGGCACTAATGTTGCCTGAACCGTGGTGATTCGAGAGTAGCAGGGAGGGGGCAAGGGCTCTCAGTCTCTAGGTGTCCTCCACACTGTGGGGACAAAGCTGGGTCCCAAATTCCTTGCACAGCAAAGGACAGTAGGAGTGCCCAGCACTGGTTCCAGGCTCTGAGAACTTTAACCAGTATTAACTCCAACATGTCACCCCAACTGCTTCTTTCTTCTTCTTCTTTTTTTTTTAAATCAAATCAGAGCTGTGTACATTAATGTAATTATGGGGTACAATGGGCTGGTTTTATATACAATTGGAAATACTTCATCAAACTTGTTAACATAGCCTTAACCACATTTTCTTTTCTTTTTCTTTTTTTTTTTTTTTTTGCAGTTTTTGGCCGAAGCCGGGTTTGAACCCACCACCTCCAATATATGGGTCTGGCACCTTACTCCTTTGAGCCACAGGCACCGCCCCTGTCACCACATTTTCTTAGTTATTGTGTTAACACATTTATATTCTACACTTAGTAGATTTAATTTGTACCCTTATAAAATGCACCATAGGTGTGTTCCCACCAATTACCCTCCCTCCACTCATCCTCCTCCCCTCCCTCTCCTTTTGCCCCTTCTTCTTGGGCTGTATTTGGG
>CAUYQV010081457.1:0-14932 GCA_963574575.1 Galagoides demidoff
CATCACAGCTCACAGCAACCTCCAACTCCTGGGCTTAAGCAATTCTCTTGCCTCAGTCTCGCAAGTAGCTGGGACTTCAGGCACCTGCCACACTGCCCAGCTATTTTTTGGTTGTAGTTGTCATTGCTGTTTGGCAGGCCCGGGCTGGATTCGACCCTGCCAGCTCTGGTGTATGTGGCTGGTGCCTTAGCCACTTGAGGTACAGGAGCCGAGCCCGAATAAATTCTTTATGTCATTTACAAATTAGTTTTTAGTTCCATACTTTATTTCTATGAATTATTATTCTCTCTCTATAGCAATACTACAGAACCTTGCACTTTGTAGGTTCTCAAATACTTTCTGAACAAATGAATAAGACATTACATTAAAAATAAAAGCCCTGGCTTGGTGCCTGTGGCTCAAGCGGCTAAGGCGCCAGCCACATACACCTGAGCTGGCAGGTTCGAATCCAGCCTGGACCTGCCAAACAACAATGATGGCTATAACCAAAAAATAGCCAGGCGTTGTGGCGGGTGCCTGTAGTTCTAGCTACTTGGGAAGCAGAAGCAGGAGAATCGCTTGAGCCCAGGAGTTGGAGGTTGCTGTGAGCTGTGATGCCAAGGCACTCCACCCAAGGTGACAGCTTGAGGCTGTCTCAAAAAAAAAAAAAATTAAAAAAAAAAAAGCCCTTCAGAAAAAAAAAATCTGCAGAGTAACAAAATAAAAAGTTCTGTATTAAGGCGCTTTAATCCAGATTTTCTGGGTCTTAAGTACATGAAAATTTTCTTTATATATCACAAACAAAAACAGGTTGCAGGTTTAAATTTATATATCTCCTTATTTTACAGGGAGACTGTTGGCGTATCTGTTAACCAATACAGCACCTCACTGACATTTCAAACTTGGAAGTAAGTATGCTAGCACTCCCATATAATGAAACATTTGTGATTAAAGTTATGAATATTTATAAGGAAAAACAAAGAAGTTCAATAAGGGGTGTGCGGTTCCTATTTAGATGTCTTAAACAATTAAGAATGTGTCTCTATAGAACACTTCAAAGTGTTTTTAAGGCCAAAGTTATACTAAAGAAAAAATATACATTGCCAAGGAAAAATATTCTGGTCACTCATAAACCAGGCCAATTGTCCTTTTTTATGTGACACAGTCTCACTTTTTTGCACTGGGTAGAATGTCATGGCGTCACAGTGCACAGCAACCTCAAACTCTTGGGCTGAAGCAATTCTCTTGCCTCAGCCTCCCAAGTAGCTGAGACTACAGGTGCCCACCACAACACCCAGCTATTTTTAGAGAGAGGTCTCATTTTGGCTCAGGCTGGTCTCCAACCTGTGAGCTCAGGCAATCCACTTGCCTCGACCTCCCAGAGTTAGGATTACAGGCATGAGTCACCACACCTGGCCTTAACTGCCTTCCTTCTTAAAGTAACTTTTCCAACGTTCTTGCTTTTCTAATGGGAATAGAATTGGCCTTCAAAATATGAGAAGAAAATATAGTTCTGTTCACCTTTACTCTTCCTGAAGATCTGAATTGGTTCATAGTGGACCCATACTGGAAAATGTAGAAGAGAATATGAATTTATGGCCCCTTTTCGGGAAGCACTGCAGATAGATGGCAGAATGAAGGTGAAGAGGAACAGCTCATGCTTTTCTGGTAATGCATATTATTCCCAGCCACCATGTGAGGCCTTCCCATGGCTGTTTACCTTGAGATGGCCAATGTTTTCTAGCGGAGGTTTTGGGAGGAAGAGAACTATGACTGCATTTCTTTCTTTGTTGTGAATGAAGAAATGGAGTAGCGAGCAGAAGTGAGAAAACAAAAGAGAAGATAGGTAACAGATATGAGAGACACAGTGCAGAATTTTACAGGTGGTAACAGAGGAGCAGAGAAGAAAGTAATCAAGTTTTTATTATGAAATACAATTCAGCATGCAATGAGTTGGGGTGATGATGTTTCACAATGGACAATACTTTGTATATTCAAATGTTATACTTACCAACTAACAAAACAAGTTCAAATAGGAAAAAAGAAAAAAAGAAAAAATTCTATGAGAGATTCTATAAACATCTACCTTTTGAAATGTTTACTGTACTGCTATATTATCCTAACCACTGAGTCACAAAATCTCTACTGTTGCACTGTCTAATATGGTTACTAGCCATAGCCACATTGAAATTAATGAAATTAAAATTAAGTAAAAATTCAGTTCCTGGGTACATTAGCTACATTTCAGTTGTTTAACAGCCACATGTGGTACGTAGCTGGACAGCACAGATATAGAATATTCCATTACCATAGGAAGTTTTACTGGAGGGCGCTACTTTCGAAAGCCAAATTCAAAGAATATTTTCCTCAAAAACTATAATTCCTCCATGTCTACCTTAATACCTTCAAAGTAAAATAACCCCTTAGTCAACTGAGGCTAGAAATAGGCTTTCTAATGTGTGTGGTGTAACATTATCAGTACCTTCTCCCATTTGAGTAAATGCTATCTGTGGTATATTAGGTATCTCGGTAGATTCAATATACCCAAACTCTGTGGATATTTACAGTGGACAGACCTTAATTTCAGACATAAAGAATACAGTGATACCTACATTTCACTTTACACTTTGCCTAACTATTGATTTAGACAACTTAAGTTATAAAGAATGCTGATTTATTACTAATACGTCCTCAAAGATAAAGTTTTATAAATATCTCTGGGAGCATATGTCCGTGCATACTGTATTTGTTACTAGTACTCTTACAGTGCTCACACACATTGCGTATGTATTTTGATGGTATAATAAATTGATTCATATGTTGCACACTGATTATAATAAACTATTATTGCAGATAACATGACAAATATGATATTGAGTTCTCATTTATAATCCATATAGATTATAGGATTGTTATTTACTATGATTTTGTTTGTATTGTTTGGTGACACGCATGGCCAATTTAAAATTTCTAGTTATTGGGTAGATATAGCTTTTTAAAATACTGTTTACCATTGAAAGGAATTTCTATTAATATTGAACTAATAGACAATGTGATGTGTTAGAACATGGGCATGGGTTAGACAGTCCTGGACTAAATGCCAAGTCTGTCACTTTAGTAGCAGATTGTGGGCAAACTAAACTGACTTGAGACATTCTCTTATTTGTGAAATGGAGAAAATGCTAATTATTTTGTAAAGTTGCTATGAGGATTGATGACTATAAATGCAAAGATCCTGGCATATTGCAGTTTTACAGTAAGTGTAACTATGTAATAAAACTATTAAACAGAGAAAAGTTAATAGGCTTTTGAGTCAGAAGAGATGATGAGGAAAGGAGGAACAACAAATTATAATTTTTGAAGAAAATGAACCCCTACAAAATACGATCATTCAAATAGAGAGAGTACAGCATACCATTAAGTTCAGTTGTGGAAAATAAAAGAATTTATCCTTTCTTATGTTGATAGTCCTATAAAATATAACCTTATGTTAAGGGTTAAAGACTACCCACTAACTTTATTGTTTAATATTGTAGAAAGAGTTAGTAAGTGATTAAGATTAGGAGGGATACAGCACCATCATAAAGAAAATATTATTAATAACACAATTTAAGATAGTTCAGAAATATAAACAAGTGGTTTCATTTTAAGATATTCAAGGACTACTACAGACTTAGAAAAATCAAGCTGAGCCTCTCCTATTATACCTCCTCCTTACAAATGAGAAAATTGGGTATGAGATAGTTAAGAGTGCATATGAATAATAAATGTCAGAACTAAGACTTAATCCAGATGAGTCTGATTCCAAAGCCTATACTTCTCCCTGGCAACCTTAAAGCTATTTAAAAAATAATTTTTTTTCAATGGATGGGAAAAACAGAACCCTTAAAATAAAATAAAAAACTTTAACAATTCTTTTTTTTTTTCCTTTGAGAGTCTCACTATGTTGCCTTCGGTACAGTGCTGTGGCGTCACAGCTCACAGCAACCTCCAACTCTTGGGCTTAAGTGATTCTCTTGCCTCAGCCTCCCAAGTAGCTGGGACTACAGGAGCCCACACACCCAGCTATTTGTTGTTGTTGTTATTGCAGCTGTCACTGTTGTTTAGCTGGCCTGGGCTGGGTTCAAACCCACCAGCCTAGGTGTGTGTGGCCAGCGCTGTAACCACTGTGCTATAGGTGCTGAGCCTACCTTTAACAATTCTAATTTACAAATGTGACAGGTTATTGGCAATATCTCTTTCTCTGTCCCTTCTTTTAGCAGCAAGGAATGGATGAAAATATTTAGACTAAATAGGCATTTGCAGAGTTCATGTGTTTCAGAATGAGGTCTGGGTTGGAATGCTGGCTTCACCATGTACCAGGTGACTCTGGGTAAGTTTTTTTTTCTTTTATACTTCATGGAACTACCATGAAGCTTAAATGAAAAAAGTGAATAGTACCTAGAACAGTGCCTGGCACTCAGTAACTGATCAATCATTATTCTGTTATTTTCATTACAAAAGTTTCAAAACTGGATGAATGTTCTATGTGGAAACTGAACCTACTAGTTATTGTCACAAATGTTAGTGGATGTTATTTAAGATTGATATTATTTGCTTCCTGCTCAAAAACATATAAGCCAAATTTCTAAGTTTAAAGTACTGATATTTGGCTGCCTATAATTTCAGGCTAATCTAGTGATAAAAATATGAGTAGGAATCTGTTTTTAAAAACATTAAATAAATTTATAGCTTACATTACATATGGTAGGAAATTAATTTCCCTATTGGTATGTACAAATAATATTTAGAATATGTAGTTGGGTGCAGTGGCTCACTGCAGTGGCTCACCTATAATCCCAGCACTGTGGGAGGGTGAAGAGGGAGAATCTCTGGAGCTCAGGAGTTTGAGACTTGCCTGAGCGAAAGTGAGACCCTGACTCATGAAAAAAATGGAAAAACCCAGCCGGGCGCCTGTAATCCCAGTGGCTTCCAGAGGCTGAGGCAGCAGGATGCTCACAAGCTGGAGTCTGAGGTTGCAGTGAGCTACCAAGCCACTGCACTCTGCTCAGGGGCACAGGGTGGGACTCGGTCTGCACAAAAAAAAAAAAAAAAAAAAAAAAAGGAAAGAAATAAAAAATAAACAAAATAAAATAAAGAAACCCAATAAAATAAAATAATTTAAAAAAAAGAATATGTATAACATAACTTCTGAGGGGCTTCTAAAATATTTTCTTTCAGGTCACTTCAAGCCTGGTAAGTTTAAAATATCTTTTAAAGAAGGATGTTGAACTAAAAAACATTACTTAATGTAATGGATAATTTTTTTTTTTTTTGAGACAAGAGTCTCACTGTGTCCCCCTCAGTAGAGTGCTGTGGTGTCATAGCTCACAGCAACCTCAAACTCTTGGGCTTAAGCTATTCTCTTGCCTCATTCTCCCAAGTAGCTGGGACTACAGGCACCTGCCATAATGCCCAGCTATTTTTTTGCTGTTTGTTGCAGTAGTCACTGTTGTTTTAGCTGGCCCTACCCACTGAGCATAGGCACCACCATGATGGCTAAATTTTGATGATCTATCATAAAGATTTGAAGGGAGAGATCTGTCCATCATAAATCTCTTCTCATCTATATAGGACAATACAGATTTTGTGAATTAATAGCAAAGCTGAGGTTACAAAGTAGATTAGATGCTACTCTAGGTCTTCATAATCACATGAGATTGAATCTGATTTTGATAGCATAGGAATTATATTTAAATATTATTTATAATGTTTCTTTAAATAATGTTTTCTGAAGTAGTATTTGTGTGTGTATATACATAGAGAGAGAGAGAGAGAGAGAAGGGCAAACACCAATGAATCCTTAAATTTTTTTTTTTGCAGTTTTTGGCCAGGGCCGGGTTTGAACTTGCCACATTCAGTATAGGGGGCCAGTGCCTTAGTACTTTGAGCCACAGGTGCTGCCTGAATCCTTGAATTTTTCTTTTCTTTTCTTTCCTTTTTTTTTTGAGACAGCCTCAAGCTGTCGCACTGGGTAGAGTGCTGTGGAATCACAGCTCATAGCACTCCTGGGCTCAAGCAATTCTCTTGCCTCTGCCTCCCAAGGAGCTGGGACTATAGGCACCCACCACAACGCCCAGCTATTTTTTGGTTGCAGCCATCATTGTTGTTTGGCAGGCACACGCTGGATTCAAATCCACCAGCTCTGGTGTATGTGGCTGGCGCTTCAGCCACTTGAGCTGCAGGCGCCGAGTCGAATCCTTGAATTTTTAAAGAACTAAATTCTTTAACTTAATTTGTAGAAAAACAATCTAAAGGAAGGTACATACTAGCTCAATTAGAGTAATAGGTATTAGAAGTAAATGTAGATATACCACACAGTAAGCATTCAAAAATAATTCTGGCTGATGACAGTAGAAAAGAAATAATACTGGTAAAAATTATAAATGTGGGCGGTGCCTGTGGCTCAGTGGGTAGGGTGCCAGCCCCATATACCATAGGTGGCGGGTTTGAACCTGGCCCCAGCCAAACTGCAACAAAAAAAATAGCCAGGCATTGTGGCAGGTGCCTGTAGTCTCAGCTACTTGGGAGGGTGAGGCAAGAGAATTGCCTGAGCCCAGAGTTGGAGGTTGCTGAGAGCTGTGATGCCATGGTGTTCTACTAAGGGTGATAAAATGAGACTCTGTCTCTATTAAAAAAAAAAAAAATATATATATATATATATATATGAATGTATTTTTAATATTTAAACCAAGAAAGACAAGCCCATTATTATTTACCATATACTTTCAACAAAATAGGATCCTGTTTCTTGTTGACATTCTAGAATGTGTTATAAAATAAAAAAAGACAATGTAACATTAGGGAAAAATGTATACATTTTGAATGACCACTGTAATTTGGCCACGAAGAGAGTAATTCCATTTTAAAGTTTATGGTTAGAGGGGAGGTGTTTGTAAATATAAAGAAAATAAGTCACTGTAAAACTTTTGATATTTTCCACACACATGCCTGACAAAGATAAAGGGATTTTTTTCCTGTAACTTTTTAAAAATAAAAGACAAGAAAAATCTAATAATATTTTAATGTAGTTATAGGAGATCAACAAAGTGTGACATCACAATATTTCCCTCAATGACCTTAGGGATAAAAATAATTTCCCTTAAGTATTAGGTCTACTGCCACAGACAGTACATTTTGAGAAAATATGGTTATAAAATTTATGGGACAACTATGATATACCAAAATCTTTCACATCTATCTAAATAATGCTGAAAGTTATATGAAAAACTCCTTTCTAGGACTGAAATGTCATCAAAAGTTTGTACCTTACTGTTAATCCAAAAGTGGGTTTTATATAATCTTGAACCAAATTAAGTAACTTTAAAAAAATAGTATTTTTTTTATACTATTCTACTGAACAGAATTGTGTTTTAGGGTTGGTAAGAAAGAATATAATCATACTGGCTTTTTTTGGGAGACAGCATCATATTCTGTTGCCTGAGCTAGAGTGCAGTGGTGTTATCTTAGCTCACTGAAACCACAAACTACTCCTGGGTTCCAGTAAGCCTTCTGCCTCAGCCTCCCAAATAGCTATAGGCATGTACCATCACACCCGGCTAATTTTTCTAGTTTTTGAAGAGACAGGGTCTTGCTAAGCTACTCATCTTGAACTCCCGGCCTTAGGCAATCTTCCTGCCTCTGTCTCCCAAAGTGCTAGGATTATAGGCATGAATCGCAGCATCATGCCATAGTGGCATTCTTTAAACCTAATTTGAAATTATTACATTAGTATTAATTAGTATTATTTTATATGCACAGGATGTCAAATGTTGATTCTCAATTGCAATTATGAATCCATTTCCTCAATGGGATGAACAAATTTTATCAGTATACAAAAATAAAAATGAACCTAAGCAAATGACACTATTATGTTATTTTTGCAAACCAGAAATTGGGTCTAAACTGCTATTGTGTGGCTTATTTTATATCTTCTCTGTCCCACTTTGACTTCTGATTTTAAAGGAAGTTCTATATGTATGGAGTTGGCTTATGACAAGAAAAATCAAGATTTGAGATGACTGGAAGAATAAAAATCATTCTTCAAGTTCCACAATGTTTTTGGTACCACGGTACTACACATTTCTTTTTTTTTTTTTTTTTTTTTACTGTGTTGAACTGAGAACCATTCTGTCTGATAAAAACTTCTGTCATAAATATTAAAGTCTGTAAAAAACTTAAATAGAAATATATTCAGTAATAGTGGTATAAGTTATTTATATAAGTAAAAACATGTTTTTGAAAATTACAGTACTTAATGGTTCCTAAAGGCAAAAGGAATTGAAAAAAAATTGTAGCATACTATTATGTTCAGATAATCGTTAAGTGCTATGTTAAACAAGTAGGAGAAGAATTTAGTAAGATACAGTAAAAATGAAGCCAGTAGAGCCTTCGCCTGGTTGCTACAGTAAGTATCTTTTACCTAATGTCTCAGTAAGCGAGACTACTACTTACTTCCCATATTATATACCTGGCTGAATGTACGGGATAAATGCAAAATATGAGAACATTAAGATGACAAATATGAAGGACTCCAGCTGGTAAATAACTACAACATGAAGCAGCCTGTATAAATGTAAGGGGGAAAAGTTAGTCCAAATGTGGTTCTATTATCAGTATTTTTCAGTTGTGAGATTTATGACTTAACCATGTGATACACAACAGTATCGCTGATATCTATTTTAATATAGTCTGATATTTTATCCGATATTTTCTATTATTAAATAATGAAATTATCAGTTATACTTAATTACTTATTTTGCTATTCACTAATTTACTTTAAATATCTTTCTTTTACCGACTTTCTTAATGCCAAACTGAGCAATTATATAGACAGTGTCAATTCATTAAAGTAAATATTAGACTTTTACCTTTTTCAAAGATAAATGATTAGACCAGATTCAACCTGGTCTAATGTGATTTTCCCTTTGCTATGTCTCTTATATTAATTGAACGGGATCAAAGATTTTGGTACAATTATTTTTCTAATGGCAATTTAATGATGACAGGAATGGAAGCTTTAATATCATAAAACTAAACTTCAATTGAGTATTACAGTAGTTTTTTTCAAATAAATTAGACTAGAAAAGGAGTGCTGTGCTAACTTATTTAACATAAAGAACACTCATTTAACAAAGAGAATCTGAAGGTTTATTATGATGAACTTCAAACACATTATGTTCTCTTTTCCTGCTTCCTTTAACACTGTTACTATAGCCATCTTTGTATTTTAGGTGCCTAGTATGGTGCAAGGCACACAGAGAATAACCATTTGATGAGTTAAGATATCTGATAACAATGCAACACATTACAAAATACAAAGACAAACTACTTCAGTTCAGTAGTACTACTTTTTCATGCTGAGAAACAAATGAACAAACAAAAAAAGGTCAATATAACAAGGTATAACTAATTTCAACCCAAGGGAGTCTATTATTAGTTATTTTTATCCCCAAACCATGTTAGTTTCATGCAGACCTGGGTTAGTCAATATAATTCTGGAAAAAATTTAGTGATAATTTCTGAAATGTTTAGTATGAACCAGGAAAGTGTTAAATTTGCTTATTACTGTTTGAGTTACAAGCTTAGAGCTTGCTAATTTTGAAAACAGGAAATGGGAGAAGAACAGAAGGTGTTTTGGTTGACACTTTGTCTTACCTTCAGATAAACAGAACTGATATTTAATGATCTAAAGAGGGAAAATAAAATAAATGAAACAATCATAAGGAGTGCAAGATATTACAGAATAGGAAGGCCACGAGTCATTTATTTTCTTACTGATTTCTTCAAAATTAGTTAATTGTTAAAAATGCAGTACCCTCTTACAATTTCTAATTATTGTAACATAATTTACACTATCAAGCACCTCTAAATGTAGACCAGGTATTTTAGCTTTATTTGTAAAATTAGAGATGATAAGGCAATAATACTCATGGCCATAAAATACTATCCCCTAAAGTTGAGAATACATGCTCAACTTGTGTTTCTTTTGCAGATACTTTTGTAATGGCCTCATGAAATCTGAGAGTTATTGATCATTAGTTCAGATAAAATGTGGTGCATGTACTTTTATGAAGATTGCTGCCTTTCTAAGGAACTGCATTTGGGTAAAAGGAAAGTATAAGTCAAATTTATAGGCCGAATGCAAATATCAAATAGTGATAAAAATATTCATATTTCAATGATTGGAATTTTATTCAAGGAAGTTTTTTAGAACAAAAGGGTATTGCATTTTAAGTTCCAGTAACAAATAACTCACATGTGTTTTCAATCTTACCGGCATCAGATGGTAAATGATGGTAGGGGGCTGGAGAAAAAAGCTGCGCTGCAAAGTCTTCAAAGGTTGTTGGCTCCAAATGGTGCTGGACGATTGTTTGCAGGTATCGTGCTCTCTCCTCATAGCTGATTCCCTTCAGTTAAGGATCAATTTAAATGCAGCTTATACTGGAAAGAAAATACCTTATAAAAAGGACTACTACAAATGCTGAGTCATTATTTAATATAATTATTAACTAATTATTTTGCCTATCATTAATAGTATGGCTTTTTAAATTGTAAAAGTATAGTTTTTAACGTAAGTTTATTCTTCAGAAATCCATTATACATGACAGCTTAAACAGGAAGTATTTATTAAAAAACAATTAAAATACCAAACTGCTGAAATAAAGGAAGTTTAACAGTTTACTAGAGAAAGGATTCAACTGCCATCAGGTCAGCGTAGGCTCATCTTATCATCTTATCCTGTTAATCAGCTTTCATCTGAAGATTTACTCTCAAAAGCCACACAATAAACATTATAATGCTGCTTAAAATACTACGTCCAAAATTCTGTATTTTTCATTTGTAAAGATTTATTGTAAAAAATTCCTATATATCTTCTTTTTCTAAAATCCCCGCATGTTCTTAGCAATTGTTCTCATTTTGAATGGAAGACTACTGTTGCTGTAATCCTTGAATAACTCCATGCGGTTAAGATAAATACATAGCTGAATCTGTATGTCAGGAAAAACTACCTAGTCAATTATAACACTGAAACAAGCAGGAATATTTGCAAAGAGTCCACAGGACTCCTAAATACTGTCTAACAAAGCATCTACAGGGCACTGACACTGACAGAAAAATACTGTACTTTCCTTTCACTACATTTTCTTCTCTGATATTATTGACAAGCAACCAGTACCTTGAAGTGTTGTTGCTTTTGAACAACCCACTCCAGGCTTCCTGTTTCAGGAGGCCTGATTGTGCTGTTAGCACAGAGAGGGCGAGAAAGAGAGAGAATATTTCTGTTGTTCACGAAAGCAACTATGGAAATGGCTGTCAAAATGTAGAGCAGCAGGCAGCAACATACAATTATCAGGAAAAACTCACATGCTGACTTCATGTCGTATAGTTCCTGAACTGAGAAATCAGTTAACCTTTCTTCTACAACTTTTAAAAGTTTTCCTGCTGTACGCAGTATGCTATGTTGACAGGCTTTACACAGACATTTAAATAAGGATAATAAAAATTTGCCTCTTCTTTTTTCACTGAACACATTTTAATATATTCCCCCCCAAAATTCCTTCTTATTTTAAAACTGTAATTTAATTATTATAGTTGTACAATTCTAGAAATTATAGACCAAATCTGTAACACAGACCAAAAAAAATTTGAGACAAGGATAATTTAAAATGATGATTTAATGGAGATACCAAGGCCAATTATATTTACAAAAGTTTATTACGAAGAAAAAAAAGCATGAGAGTTAAAGGTAAAACTATATTCCTTATGCACTTGACTTTGTGACTTATGCCCTCTAAATGGCTTGTGTACACTCTTCCTGTATTACCATCTATCTTATGCATCAAATATTGAAATAAGCCTGAATTCTAATTCCTGGCAACTCATTATTTTCAATTCTTTATACCAGTAAATTCAAAAGAATTTTACTTCTGAAATGGGTAGCAACAGGACAAGATGCTGTATTAAAATGATCAGGGTTGAGGATTTTATGGGAGCATAATATAGACATTTTGTAGTCTTAACTCAGAAAAATAATATAGCACACTTTTAAAGAGGGTATATGCTTATAAATGGAAGGGGATGAAACTGACGGTTCAATCTAAATAATACCACATATCTCACAACTTGTTGGAAAGTACTTTTTTCATTGGGGGAGATTCACAGCTGCCGAATTTTCTGCAGTTAATAGAGTCCTTTGATTCACAGCAGTGCCCCTTGTACAAAAAATACTGGCCTTTGTGTATTACCAGAAACTAATTTTCTATTTGGCTGAAAAGGGAAAAATGGGGTTATTGCTTCTCCCTCCTACAGAGCTTTTCATTATGCCTGATGCACTCAACTTCTAAGCTCTTCTGAGAAAAAAAATAACTGAAGAGGCAAGAGGTAGAAAAATGAGCTTGTTAGCACATTAGAAGTGAAGTATCTTGGTGGGCCCTAGAAATTCCCAGTGGTGTGTTAACTTATCACTCTATGCATGCTGGCACTGATAGTCTCCCAATTGATCACTCTCTTTTCGCACCAAAGGTGCTGCCAGGAAGCAAAGGCTGAAGGCCCACAGGAGAACAGTCTGCTATCAAAACAAGCTGTTTTTAAAAGTCTGCTTGAATGGGTAAAACGCTTCATGAAAAGTAGGGTGGAGACACCTACCTGCTTTTAAAATGCTCTACTTTCAGAGGGCCTATAAATGAAATATTTTACTTTATCTTATAATATTTAGAGTTTATACAAAAATTAGGCAGAAAGAAAGCAAATATTAATATTTCAAAAGCAAGGAAGATATTTCCAATGTAGTAAATTCACTGAAGAAAATTTTCTAGATAAAACACATTTTAGAAGGTATTTCTACTTTGCTATACAAAAGGTGGTTTATAAAACTCTGAAGAAACCCTTATAGCTGTACAAAGCTAAAATTATCCAGATACAACATTCATTTTGTGTAATAACATGATATATTTAATAAAATTATAATGCATCTTCATTAGTAAAAACAATGCTTTCTAAAATGATTTTTTTCTTTATCTCCAATTGCTTGCCTAGAACTAAAATCATTTTTCAAAAGTTCAAGTCTAGGTGGCAGAATGAAGGAAAACAATCCTTAATGATTGACTTTAAACAAAAAACTACAGTATTCATCATTTATTTAGGGTAGGTTAATGTTTGAAGTTACCTTTAGGGGGGCTTATCTTCAGAAAACATTGTTAGGTAAATAATCATAGTCTATGAAAACTCACCTTCTAACCAGGTAAAGTTTGAAACAGCCAAGTAAAATAAATTATACGACTTAACATATTTTCCCTTTTTTACCAAGGAAACACATATAAAGGAGATATGTGTATAATGAACTCTTAATTATTAACCATAGTTCTGAGTCCACAACAAGGTGATCCAGATGTTAAAGTTCCAAACAGTACAGTTAGCAATTGTAATTGTGACCATAATCCACAGTAGTTAACTCCTAGATCTCCTTTGAAGAGGTTACACGCTTCTTAAAAAGCAGCTCTCTAGGGAAGAGTTATCAGTACCTATACATTGAAGCACTAACGTTATGAGTACCTATAAACAAACTTGATGGCCAGCAACGATAGGAACTCAAGCTATACTCCTACTGTGTGTGCTTTGCCTTTGGCATTGAAATTAAAAAAATGAAATGAGTAGGACAATAAAAAGGTAAAGGTAAACTAATCAAAAAATATACAACAAAAATTTGAAATGCAAGTCTAAGTTGAATTAACATTTTCACTATACATGTCAAACAAGCCAAAATTAGCTAATAAAAACCATTTGATGAAGGAGACTCTGAACTGGTAAGAATCTTTAATACAGAACTAGCCAATCTAAAGAAATAACACACAGGTGCTGCAATCACAGCAATGTAATTATCCACTAATCCTCCTTCCTTCTACTTTCTGCAAAAGCAAGAAAGAGGGGAAGGAATATTGCCATTCTAAAAATACTAACACATTTTCTATAACAAAGAAATCATTGAAATCTAATCTGTACTTCATTAATATTAGGTTAACATTATTGTATTTTTTTTTTTGGTGTCATTGTTTTAGAGACAGGGTCTCCCTCTGTTTCCCAGGCTAGAGTGCAGTGGCACAAACATAGCTCATTACAGCATTGAATTCGTGGGCTCAAGAGATCTTGCCTCAGACTCCTGAGTAGCTAGGACTACAGGTGTGTGCCCTGTCTTATTTAAAAAAATATTTCTTTGTAGAGACTGGGGGGGGGGGGAGGGGGGGGTTTGCTACCAGGCTGGTCTCGAACTCCTGGCCTCTAGAAACCCTCCGCCTTGGCCTCCGAAACTGCTGGGACTAAAAGTGTAAGCTATCACACCCAGCCAATATTATTTTACATTTTAAATAACTATTCTTGATTTTAAACTTTAAGGTCAGGTGTAAAGTGGGATTCAATTTCAACCTGGTCCTGAAAAGATTATGCATGAATTCTCTGTGCCACAGTTTATCTACATGTTAAATGGTGATACCATTGCCTGCTCCTGTTCGCTTCATAGGGGTGTTGAAGAGAAAGGATATAATAAATACAGGGTAACAAAAGTGCCCATACATGTGTACTGAAAATAGATTATTTGACCTTTGGCTCTTGTCTTTGTAAACAGCAGGTGCTCATCTCCAGAATAACAATTTCTTTGTCAGTTTAAGAATTATACCTTGGGCTTGGCGCCTGTGGCTCAATTGGCTAAGGCGCCAGCCACGTACAACTAAGTTGGGGGGTTCGAATCCCCAGCCCAGCCCACCAAACAACAATGACGGCTGCAACCAAAAAATGGCCGGGCGTTGTAGCGGGCGCCTGTGGTCCCAGCTACTTGGGAGGCGGAGGCAGGAGACTCCCTTGAGCCCAGGAGTTGGAGGTTGCTATGAGCTGTGATGCCATGGCACTCTACCCAGGGGGA